>WBMY01018383.1:712261-732153 GCA_013397315.1 Donacobius atricapilla | reverse complement strand
CCCCGCGGGCCGGCGGTGGGGATGCTCCGCTGCCGCTGCCCGCCCGGGCTGCTGCCCTGCCGGGCACGGCTTCGCTCGGCCCCTGCTGCAGGGGGGGTCACAGCGGGAGCATAACGCCGGCTCTGTGGTCGCCTGTCCTCCTTTTGTTTGTTCCATGGCCCAGCGTGTGCCGTCGCTCAAAGACAAAAGCTGCACTTACTGAAACCGAAGCGCTGAATTTTGTTTATCTCAAGCTCTGTGTGTCTGTAATTCACGACTTTGGTGCATCCTCAGATTTGCACAAGGGGGTATTTTCTGTGACACACAGTTTTCAGTCTTATACCAGAAATTCCTTTCTCATCTTTCGCCTTACCTATTGGCAGAGATGTGTTTCCTCTTGGAGTAAAAAGAAGTTACTCTGAGGTGGTTTTCCCAGTTTACCACCGTGAAGATAAAGAAAAGGTATCTCTAACTATCTCTGAATTTCTGTCATTTTCAGAGCAAAAAGGTAAATTTCTCAGTGTTTATACAAATGTGCAAATGACTAGAGGTGGTAGTATATTATTTCAGATACACCATAAGTATAAAATGCCCGGATATTCTATATTGATCAAGGTATTCCAGCGGATCTCCACAAATAGGGACTAGCCTCATGGAGCCATAGAAATAAATGTATAGACCTGTCAAACAAACCCCACGAAGGCCACAGCAAGCAACAGAAGCTCTCCACACATCCTCTTCTTGCCCGCAGAGAAGAGAGCAAGATTAATTTGTTTTGTGAAAGATAAAATACAGGTTGAAAATAACACAGAGTTATCAAAACCTGAAATGCATTTTACCCCAAGGGAAAGGGAACAATGGGTACAAGCTGCATTGGTTCCAAAGTTTCTCCAATCCTGCCACTTTCTTGCTGGTGAATGACTAGATTAGGGTTTTTTTTTCTCAATTTCTTATTCATAAAACCCAGGGCATCAAGAGGGATTTTGTATATCAGCTCTTAGGTTAGAGGAGACAGAAGCTGTCCTATGATGAGTGGAAAATAAGTCACCCCTGGTTTTGACCATTCTACTTGCCACCCCCATTTTGGCCCATTTCTGCCCACTTTTCTCTCATAGTTCAGCTGCTGTTTGGATGGCATCCATAAATGTGCGTGAAGTGTGGACTTCACATGACTCTTGATCAGTGGCATATTTTTTTATTCTCTATTTTTGGCCAGAGCATCAGAATCAATTAAGAATTAACCAATCATGGAATATGTTTCCTTTGTAGTTATGGCTGATGTAATTCACTGCATGTATTATCATCTCTTGGCATTACCACCAATGAGTAAAGTTGGAGGAAAGTACATTTATTGTTTTAGTCCCCAGAGATGCCTTCACTCTAGTACATCTTGTAATTCATCACAGCCAAGTTCAAGTCCTACAGTTGATGTCAGGAAAACTTTCAGACATAAGGGACAATGCACTTTAACTCTGCCTAACTGCAAAAGTAGCTGCAAAACTAAAGCATTGCTGTTGATGTAATAATCAGTTGCTCAGCATCCTGCCAGAGTTTCTGGCCTGTCTTGGGCTGATAAAATAATTGATGGGCAAATGTAGCTGTTAACAGAACTTGGGTTTAGATAAAAGTTACACCTAATGCAATTGTCATGGAAAGCTTCAGTAAGCACAGCCTTCTAAAAATCCTCTTACATTTTTCATTTGCATTTCAGGCTCATGGAGACTGCTGCCTCAACAGTCTGGAAATTAAATCCTCTGTAAAGGTATAACCAGAAATAATTCTGCAGATTACTGCTCTAACTCAACTAAGATGTAGGGGCAGGAAAATTAAATTTCCATGCCTACATAGGTTTTGACCTATCTACTGCCAATAAAGTTCTTAATTTATTTCCCATGAGGAAGGCTGGTCACTGAGGACTAGAATCATACCAGCGTGATTATTTTCTATACCCGTAAGTAATCAAGTCAGCTTTCAGCCTTATCCATTAAAACTTGAAAGCACATTTTACTTCCAATGTGTAAACATTTCTTTTATATTCAGTGGAGTCACCTGCATACTCAGACATTTTGCATACTACCTACCTGGCGTGGATTTGAACCATCATGTTAGATGTGGAAGGCTTTTTGGATTTATTTGTGTTTTCCAATTATACCTTACTGGTTTAAGGGTAGTCTCCTGTGGGCTACATTTTAATATAATACAAAATCAAAGAATACATTTAAGTACTATCACAGTTTCTAGCGCTTCTAATACTTATTTTAAAGTTTACTCCACAGATTAGTAGACATAAATTAAATAAATAAAATAAATAAATAAATAAATAAAAATAAATTAAATAAATTAAATTCCCTACTGCCATGTAGGGAAGAAAATAACTGAAAATTGGTGGTATAACAGCTTTGTTCCTGGGACAGCTATAGCCAAGAATCCTCCAATTAAAGAGTCTGGTATATGGGATGAAGATGTAGAGATTGGGCTCAGTCCATGTTACTGTGGGTTAAAAGCAAACAATACCAGTTGGAGTGCAGCCCCAGGTTTGTCGATAAGGAATGGAGCTTAAAAAACCCAGCTTGGGATTTTACCAAGGAAATGCTTTTGGACCCACTGATGGCAAAAAAGTGGGTTTTGGGCATCAGCTCTTTCTCATGCAATCCATCATACAGGTCTTTGTACATTATTTGTTGAAAAATACACACAAACCAAATAGGACTATATCAAAGCCAACTGACTTTCTTATCAGTTTTTCTTCTGATGAAAATATCCAGTAAGATAAATGGTAAAATAGACCTTTTATAGTTAAAAAAAGGAAACTGTGCCACTTTTTACCATAAAATACAGTATATTAATACATTTTCAAACATTACGTATCTACACAAGTAATACAGAAGAATGTCACGGAACTTGTAACTACTTCATAGTTTCAAAATTCTTTTCTTCCACAATTTCACAGTACTTCTTTGCTGGTTTAACCCCTTCATAAGAAAAAAAACCCACCCCTATAATTTCTTAGAATTATGGAGTCTTTAAGTTTGGGAAAGACCTTTAGGATAACTGAGTCCAGCCATTAACCTAAACATGTTACCGTTAAACATAATATGCAACCTAAACCTTCTCCGGCACAGCTTGCGTCCATTTCCTCTCATCCTGTCACTTGCTGCCTGAGAGAAGAGACCAACCTTCACCTGGCTACAACTTCCTTTCAGGTAGTTGTAGAGAGTGATAAGGTCTTTCCTGAGCCTCCTTTCCTGAACCCCAGCTCCCTCAGCTGCTCTGTTCCTCATAAGATTTTTTCTTGTCATTTCCTTCTGTCAGGGATTTTTGTGTCACTTCTCAAATGACAAAGATTAATTCTGTTGGAACATGTTTACACTCAAGATAATAAGTGCCATAGATTCAGAAACAGTGTGTCTGTTTATATTTGTTTCATAACTTTTGAACTTTTTTAGGGAACATGCAACCTTCTCCTGGCAAATGAACTTAGACACACAGACTTCACCCCCAGTTAATACAGCAGGAGCTGCATGTGACAAGGTAAAGGATGCAAGGAGCAACTTCCACTTTATTGTTTAACTTGACTGTTACTAGGTTTGACCTTTTAACTTTACTTCAAGAATGGCTCAAAGTCTTTGATTTGGCCTTGTTATAAAACATTGTTACATTCTTACGAGAGCAAATTTTTTTTCAGGAAAATATACCAGCCAACTTCTGGAAATTGAAATGGTTTTGATGCTATTCTGCAGATAACAAACTGATACTTACAGAACATACACCATATAACACTGTGATACATGGTATATGATACATCACACATGATATCGGCCAGATTTGTGATAACTGGACAGAAATGCATAGCAGGGAAATAAAAGAGACAAAACTCTAGAATTACTCAGGGTATCTGTCCAGTTACTTACACGAGGATTTCACAAACTGAAGAAACAGGTACGGTTATGCCAAAGTGATAACTGTTGATTAGATAAGAGCATTTCAACAAGGTTAGAATACATAATCCTGTTGCTCTGAAATACTGCGTTTTTCATAACAAAGCGTGTTGACACAACCAGCTGGAGATATACTGGGGGAAGGTCAGCCATGATGTCCTGGAGCTGGTATTTGTCATACCATACACAGCAGTTAAAGGAAAGCTTGGCACTTACACGATGGGGTCAGTCAGTTATCATGATATGGATTGCAGGGGCAAAAAGGAGAGAAGTGCTTCTCAATATAGCCAGTAGAGAAACAAGCTCTTCCACAAGATGATTTAAAGCTCCTAAACTATTGAAATGGTGACATACTGCTTAGAGATTTGCCTTCAAACTGTAGCATCTGTTATGTGCTGACTACCTTTACACTAGCTTGTCCCGAATCTTAGACATTAAAATACTCCTTTAAATGATATTAAAGAATAAAAATAACTTTTAGAAGAAGATACATATATTGTTGAAAACACCTTTATCTTAGACCATTTCCATTGAAACATTCAGTTAGAGGATCAGCAACCACCCAGGAGAGAAAATAAAGATATAGAGTTGAAAGCAGACCACAACTGTGTGTAGTCTGAAGCAGTATTGTTCAATGAAAAGTAGCATCATGAGAGCCAAGCAGCTTCCAATACTTACACAAAGAAAATTTTCTCAACTTGTGGGACCATATTATTGGTCTGCCTAGAGCATTTTCCCCAACATGAAGAAAAAGATATGGACATGGTATATTTGGGGTTAGGGAAAAAGGACTAGAGAAGAAAAAAAAAAAAGTGGATAACAAAGGAAATTTATTCCCTGGCCTTTGTATAAGAATTAGCTACAGTTATGCTTAAAATACTGAAGAGTTTATCTTGAAGTTCCCCGTTGACCTAGGATGATCAAAATGCAATGAATTCAGTGAAGCAATTGTGGCTTTTATAGTCGTGATTATGCATGGGTGTGTGATAGTTGTAAACTAAATTTGATTACTCTCCAAATTTTGCAGAAACTACAACACTGTATGAAGTGAAATTTAAAAAAAAAAGGACACTTGTTTCCCAAAAATGTATAAAACCCTCACCCTCACCCTTCTGTTTCATACTTCAAATTCATACCACATGAAAGTATATTTTTCAGATAATTTGTTTCTCTCTGCCTCTAAAAAGAAACCTTAAGATTAGGCTTTCTTTTTCTTTTTCTTTTTCTTTTTTTTTTTCTTTTTTTAAGTGAGGTGCTGAAGCCAAACACAGTTCTTCAAATGTCTCTGCAGAACAACTGAAACTGATGTGATTCCTACCACCTGACTGACAAGCCATTACAGCCATCACAATAAGTGGCCAGAATCAGTTTTGGCTGCATTGCACTTTTTGACATCCTTCTGAATTTCAGGTGATTGCCTTGGCCCCTTATCTATCATAGGATTATGGAAATAAACTGACATTGTGGAAGCTGTCAGTGAAGTATCACCAAACCTCTGTGGTAAAGCAGTTCAGAATACACAGTAATCTTTAAGCTACTGACAAGCAATTTAGTTTTTGAGAAACAGCTGATTAAGCAAGGGTCATAAAAACCTCAATGTTCAGACTGAAAGTGTGTTATGAATAAATTTATGTGTATTTTTATGAAATTTGCTCATTTTTATACTTGAATTCAATTTTTTTCACGTTGCCAGTATTTTTCAGGTTCCATTACTGCTGTTTGGGTCTGGGGGAAAAGTTAAATTTTGGTGTGGGTTCTGAAGAAAGTTCAAACTGCTTCTGGCTTTCCTGGGCTGAAAGCTCTGAAGCTCAGGAAATTTCTTTTCCCTAATGCTTGAAATTTTCTCACCCTGTGTAGTATTAAATTTATGTTCTTTATCTTTGTCAATTATTTTCATGAGAAGGCAGTGTTTGATGTAATCTGTTCCCAGAATGGAATGTCCAGAGTATTGCTAAAAAATACTTTTGTTCGTTGGTCACAGGGTGCATGAATTATTATGGTTGAATGGTCCTCATCTGAGTGGAAAGGATGCAATGTCTAGGAAAAAATATCTGTGAGAGATGTACCATTAACTTCAGATAGTTCTGGAAATGGTTGTACAAAACTGCCCACTTTGACTCAACAGTTTAATTGCCAATTAGTTAACAGTTAAGAGTTAACTAATTTAATGGCTATCAGCAACTCATAAAGCACATGTCTACACTGTGCTTTTTGCTGTGTGCCACAACACGAGCCACTGAACTGGGTTGTTACTTGCCAGCTTACATCTCTAATGCTGCTGATCTACATCTGTGCCAGTATCAAGGGAACCATTCACATCCTAATGTCTCAAGCTATTCCATGTCTTAGTGCCCACACAGGGCTGACCTCTCGTGTCTGTGTGCACGAGCCTCGTGCGCTTTGTACATCACTGGGTTAGGTAACAGCAATGCTTCCAACTCTTGTCCTTTCTAGTCCTAGAAGAGCCTGGGCTTTGGTTGGAATCCTCTGTGGTCTCCTCAGAGGCAGAAAATATTTTGTCTCTATGAAGCCAGGAATGGGACCTTCTGTGTCCCATAGGCATCTCCTTTCCTGCTGAGAACGAACTGTACAGTAAAGATTAGTGCCAAATCCTGAAGTGGCTGCTCTCTGGCTTGCAGAACTTAAGTTTTTTTAGCACACTGTTTGGTTGTTCTCATAAGGATTGAGGGCATCTCAGGGCGTTCTTGAGAGCACAATGCTCTTGGAAAATTTTGGGCTTGTTTCAGAGGGGGAGAGAGAATTGCACTTGGCAATTCATGTTTCTACACTGTCAAGGAGTGATCAACTACAAAAATTTCCTCCAAGCATTAACGAGTAAGTCTGAGGTAGATCTAGCTTCACTGTCTCTGACTGCATCTGGTGGGCAAAAGAAGAGAGGAAGAAAAAAATTCTGCAAGATTGACAAGGTAGTACTTGTGGACTGGTGTTCAAGGAACAGATTCCCTGCCTTCTTGTTTCACAGAAGCTGCACTTCAGAAGTGTCTGTAGTATTTATTACATATTGGTACATGAAAAATAAATTCCAGAGAACAATTTCACTAGATTTCCAAATGTCTAAGCCTAGCTTCTGTACTATTAACTCTATTATCTTAGAAAATTTTTATATTAATTGAATTATTTGAAGTCTTAATCTTACTGCTGTGTTTTGCAAGAGAGAAAGCTCAGCATTTGTAGAATCATTCAAGAAAATACTGAGATTCAAGATAACTTTATTTCTTTTAGATGTTTTGGTGTTATTTTTTCTTGTCAAGGTTTCTGTTTATTGGAAAAGCCTTTTATTGGAATATTTACAAAATTAAAGGAGTCAATTCATTTGTTTCATATTCCCATGAATTTTTAAATGTTTGTCTTTAAATCTGCATTTGTTGAAAAGTATAGTTATTTTATTTGTTTGGTTCTTGTTTATCTTCTCATTATGGTGCAGAAATGGGAAAAAGAAATGTGGGCTACATAAGAGAAACCCAGAGACGGTAAGAAATATTTTCAGTACATGGAACTTAGACACGAACCACAAAAAATTTACTTCTAAAGAAAAAAAACCTCTCCAAATATCCTATGGTTAAACATTTATTTGAAGTGAATCTTTAAAAATACCAAAGGTCTGTCTTCACAAGTGAACATTTTTAGCATGACAGTAAAAAATTTGTAAACTTAAGAAAGATAAGAGGGTCCTCCACTGATTTGACTGAGACTTAATTGAATTGGTTAAACAGTGCAGAAATGCATGCTTTTGGGGGAAGACATGATGTTTTTACTGGGCTGTCACTTACTAACACCCAAGTACATTTTTACCATGCAGGATAATATGCCACGGTGATTTTTTTGTTCAACATGATCATCAAAACGTAATTTTTGGTAACTGACAGGGAAGATAAATGGAGGATATGAAAAGCAGATGCCTAAATGAAACTAAATAGTCATAATTTTTATTGCCTGAATCTCTTTCCATATTTGATATTGGTAAATATATTACATTGGTATGTTTTGCAGTTAGAAAACAATCAGTCAAACAAAGCCCTTGAGGGCTTATTTAAATAGAAATATGCAAGGTGGATTTAGTAGAGTAGAAATCCAAGGTCTATGTAATTTAGAAGCTTGTGTAATTTTCCCATTGGTAAATTGCATATGGTCTCCCTCACAGCAGTGACCTTAGTTAGATTTTGATATGACAATAACTGTAGGCATAAATCATAATAATCTCCATGCTACATAATTTCTAGGAAATAAAAGTTCACAGTCTACACTAATTCCATTGTAAACTTATTTTTCCAGCATTCATTATATTAACAATTCATCAATTGATTCTATTTACTTTTTGATCCAATATATTATTATTAATATGAGAAAGTAAATTGCAATATTAATTACAGACTAGAAGGCTAGGGTTTTTTCATACTTTTGAGAAATCTTTTTGTGGTTGTTTCTCTTTGTTAAACTCTTTGCTCATACCTATCAAAGGGATTAGGAATTCTGGCTGTCATCTGGACGGCTTAATGGGTACTCAGAAGTTGTGCAGCCAGATTCTTCATTTCCTAAATGATTTTTGTGTTATTAACCACAAAATATTTTCAAGATTAACTGGGTTTTTAGCCAGTAACCCTCTGAACTGAAAAAGTATGACAGCTCCCTCTTCACCAGGTGAATAGAGGAGCCAAGTTCTAACAGCTAATAGACAGCAAGGGCATGAGCGCCAGAAGTTTTTAGGAAAAGGTACACTGAAGTAGCATTGCCAGCAATAAAATGTCCACATAGATATATGTAAATCGTACTGCCCAGGGCCAAGCCTTGCTCCAAAAATTACTGTACAAAAGTCGACCTAGTAAACCGCATTGTTCCACAGGTTAGAGCAAAACTAAACAAGAAGACAAACAGATTTTCTACTCCAGGATGTGACATGGTTATGGAAGACACTGCTTCTCATTATTTCATCCATAGTTCTCTTCTTAAAAGTACTCTAAGGTTTTGCGTCACCTTGGTAACTGTAGATCTTGGAGCAGATGTTTTAAATATCATAAAGACAATGGCAGTATGCCCTCATGCCATGAAATGCCCATCAAGTTGACCTGGTCCAGGATTCCCTTCCAGAAGATGATTCTACAACACTGAATTAAATCAATATTTCTACTTACAGGTTTTTCAACAGATTTCAATGTTAGGTATTTGTTGGAGCCTGGTACCTACTATTATATTTTCCCTGAGAATTTAGAGCTGTGATATTACTCAAAGGATGAAAAATGGAGTAGTCAGACATAACCAATTAGTATCAAAATAAATACAAAACTTTATGTTATTTCACCATTTTGTACATGAATGCTCTGAGGTTTTCCTTTTGGTTTTCTTGTTGTTTTTTTGTTGTTGTTTTTGGTTTTAATTTGCACTTAGCAAGGCTGTTTAAGTCAAAGGAATTGTCATGTGCTTGTTCTTACTGGCAGTAGAGTGTGAGGTAGCTGCTTTTTCTCTGTGTGATTTTTCTGATCTGTACAAATTGAGACATTCCTAGTTTTTAAAATGAAAATTGGTGAAAAAATAGCTATTTTCCAGAATTTTTCTGTCACTGTCTCTTCTCTTGAATGTAACCTTTGACAGAACTAAATAGTGGCAAGTTTGATGCCACTTTTTAAAAGCATCTTGCTAAAATTAGCCTTATTTGGAGGGTGTGAATGAGAACAGCATGAAAGTTCCTATTCAGCAGAAGGAGTCATAACAAATGTATCAGAGTATTCTTGGGAGGAAATACACCAAAGTCTCTTTCAAGCTGAATTAAAAACACACACATACACACAAAACCAAACAAAAACCACCACCAAAAAAACCCCAAAACCAAAAACCAACCAACCAACCAACAACAACAACAACAACAACAAACCAAAATAACCACACCACATAAGTGGCGCTTAAGAATAGAATATATGTTTCTATTATTGTGGTGGATGACACATTGTATAAGACAGCTGCAAGTCTTCACTTCTCTAAGCAATCCTCATCCTCTTCCGCTCTTTCCCTTTTAATGGAGGGTTTTGTTCCTTGATTAGGACTTTAATTCTGCAATACACTGAAACCACCCAAACTGAAGAGGCTTTAACTGAGAAGGTTAAACTCATTAGAGAATCACAGAATCATAGAATATGCTGAGTTGGAAGGGACCCAAAAGGATCATTGAATCCAATTCCTGACCCTGCTCAGGACATCCCAAAAATCTTCCCAGGTGATGTACAACATCTTACAAAATTGAAACCTGAATAAAAGTCACTGCTTCTCTTTGAACAGGTTTCCCGTTAGTACATATATTCAATGAATGAGATTTCTGGGTTGACACCTTTAGTGTTGCAATACATACAGTCTTTGTCACCTTTTTACTATCAGGTTTAACATCAAAACCTCTTACAGCAAGTGTTCAGTGTCTGAACCCCATTCTTTAGTCTTTGCATGGCTTGAGTTGGGAGGATAGTGAACATTCTCATTGTATCCTTATGATGTAGGGGTGAAGGGGTCAGCAAAACTCTTTTGCTTCTGTTGTCACTCCAATGCTCTCTCCTTTTTGAAAAGGAGAGGAAAAGTGACTACCTTGCAGCAAATCCATGCATGACTGTTCACATGAGCCCACTTTAGGCATAGAACTTCAGGGGCTGATTTGGAAAACTCCACAGGTACTCAATGCAGACTGGAGAGAACCATTCAATACGTCTGCACTACACTGCTGCTCTGACTGCTGCTCTGAAAGAGACAAGAGAGGAAAACTAGCTGAGTTAGAAGCCTGTAGTTCAATAGTGTGAATGTTATGTGTAGCATAAAAGAGGAGTAACATCAACCCATCTCTCTGACACTGTTGAATCAGAATCCTGTCAAAGAATTCTGGTAACAAGCTGGGCAAGACTCAGCATCAAACTCAGTGGGAAGCTGCTCATGCAAGCTGAAGTGACAGTGACAGTCTGAGCCACTTTTGGATGACCTTCACCACTTTCTGATTTCTCTGAGAGGAGCTGGCTCCCACATTGCACTGCCAGATCCATCCCCACTCCCATATGTGATCATCAGTCCCTGTGGACAAGAAGACTGACACAGCTTGTAGAGGCTAACTATTAATGTGCAGTAACACTTCTGGCTTCTATACTGGGCATGGGAAAGTCCACACTGAATAGACTGATGTGTTGGAAATGTGCCTAGCAATACAGAAAGCCTGCATTTTTTGTTAGTTTTTTTTATTCTATTCCATTTTTCAGCATTCTTGATTTTCTGGCAAATTTCTGTGTAATCTGTTGGCTTATTTTTCCCACAAAACTGGAGAGTTTATAAAAAGTGTAATAGCCGGGAACTGTACCTTGTCTGACTTTTAAAGGCAGTCAATTTTCCTTACTAACATCTTAAGGCAGTGAATATGGCAATGGGATTATGGGCAGGGGATAGAGTAAAGAGAGAGAGACAGAGAGAGAGAGAGGAAGAGAGAGGGGGAGAGAGAGAGAGAGAGTGTTTTCAGAAGTTTTTGGCTGCTGCAAAGAGAAAGTGAGAGCCTCACCTAAACAACACACTGCAATGTCAGCTCAACATCTACTAGAGACCAGGGAATCTGACACAAGATGGTGTGGGAGAAATCCAAGATCCCTCTTCTTGAACCCAGTTACTTTAGCAAACCAAGCAATATGCATTTTCTTTCTTTCGAATGTGGCTAGTTTCCCTTTCACTTGTGTAATGCCAGAGTTAAAACTTAATGGTTTTGCTATGAAATCCTGTTGCTTTTTCATTTTCCTCTACTAAGGCTTTCTGTAATGTTTTGTTACTAAATGCCTGAAGTTCTGTCCTATTGAAGTTTTAATATTAGCAGTTTGACTCTTCTTGGATTGTTTTAGCATGGATTCACAATTTCTCCTCTTAAGCAATCTTGTATGAATTATCCCCTTGTCTTAAGGTTCTCCTACATGAATAAAAGACTTAAACGCCTTCCATTTTTCATACTTCCATGAGCCAGGTGTTTAAAATATATGAAGAATTTTCTACAAATCTGAAATTGCATGTGAAAAGAATGAATCAACTTATTGAAGCTGTAGTTCAGACACAAAAAAAGCCAACACAATCCTGGTTTGAATGCTGTATAGAAATACAGGAAGTATTAGTGTCATGTAGCCAGTGTAGAGGACCTGGTGAGCTCCTATATGAAAAAGTGTACAATTTTTTCATCCATGTTCAAGAGATAGGAACTAACTTTGAATAGGAGTAAGAAAAGGCAATTAGCTTGATCAGGGATATGAAGACCCTACTACACAAGAGAAGACTAAAAGATTTTTGCTTATTGAGCCTGGCACAGTGAAATCAGAAGGAGAATTTGGTAACTTCCTAAAAACATATTTGAGATGGAAAGAGAGAGGGAAGGTTTTACCAGCTAGAGGATAGTATTGTCACTCTAAAAAAGAATAAAAATATAAATTGTCTATGGATTCACCTGAGGATGAAACAGTAATATCTCCTAGTATCAGAGCAGTGAATCTCTGAAATTCCCTTCTAGAGAGGTAACTCAGAGTTTTTGAACTTCAGTGACCAAAAAACTGCTTATATGACTCTGGTCATGATGAGTCATCCTGTTTTAGCATGTAGCCTGAAGCATCTATCTTGAACACAGATTCTCGGTTTTGTGAAATTTGCATAATTCAGGATTTCTTAGGAAAAGACTAAGTCATAAGTTACAGGGAGAGAGCTTCACCTTTTCTGACCTTTACATTCACAGACATTTACTATGTGAACCATAATAGCTGCAAGACTACAAACTGCAACATAGCTGTTGCCATTTGCTTTAGCTCTAGAACTCTGCTATTTTTAAGCAAACTGTATACCCCAAAACTTGGGCCTGGAAGGTCTTCAATACCAGGATTAATAGGTCGTGCTCTATATTACTTCCGACAGTAAGCAGCGATGAACAAGTTACCGTGCAAAGAACTGCTTTTAGACCAGTACAGTCTGTGTCCAACAGGCACTTGCAGGGTGTTCATTTCTATGTCTTACAAAGCATTTAGAGCCAACCTGTTAATCCTCATAGTTATAGTGTTGTTATAACGAGTTGAGTTCAGCTCTGTGTTGGATATCTTGCTTCTTTGGGTCATACTAACACAACCTTTTTTTCCTGCACTCTTTTAAAATTGGAAATAAATCAAACCCATTAGTGGTCTTTTTTATAAAAAGCACATGTAAAAAATAAAAACACAAATTGTCTTTAAATCATGGTGCTTAGGCCTAATGTTTTTTGGGCAATGTAACAAATATAGGCAGTATTCTCCAAAACTACTTTAGTAATTAAAATACATCCACCCTTTCAGAAAGACAAAGGATTGAAGGGGATCTTCAGGATATCATGAATCTATTGTGAACTACTGCTTTATATCATTTTCTTCATAAACCAGCTAGCTCCATTTTGAGACCAATTACTTTTTTTTCCCTCTCCACATATACCACTACAACGAAAATTTAGATATTGACTCGTATCTCAGTCAAATGTATTCATGGGCCTCTTGTGCCAACATCTGCTTTTGCCAGCATCTTCTTTTGCCAACCTAAACAATTCCTCTCTCTTCCCAAAACTTAGCCTTTTAAAAATATGCTGCAATCATATCTCCTACCAGTCTTATATTTGCTGCAATAAAAACCTTTTTTGAAGGTTTGCAGTGCAGATTTCAGTATCATACATATGCATCTTGAAGCAGAATTTGATGAGGGCAACTGTCTTGTGACAGCTGGCAGTTCTTTGACAAGATTTTTCTTTGCAGTTTCCATGTATTTATTAGGCTTACTATATGGCATCTTGTGCATCAACATTTTAACAAATATAAAGGTCAGCCAAAAAATAAGAAATTATAATGCATACTTAGATATATACAAATGTATTACACAAGTACTCATTCACATTTAAAGTCATGATTCACTGCTTTCTACATGGTAGTTTGTTTACTCCTCCTGCATAAGTGGCTACAAGCAGGACTCAGGTACGTATGTAGGTGGCTAGAGGGAATAAAGGATAATTATTGATGTCATGAGAAAAATAAAGTCTATCACTTGTTGTTCAGTTAAGCTCAGCATATGTCAGTTATCAAAAGAAGAAAATAACAATATTGCATGACTCATACTTTTTATTCAAGAAAATGAATAGCAGTATACAGAAAGGTGGTGGATACAAATCCATCATATGAATAATACCCTATATTCAATATCCTAGAATCCTCTGGTGCGTTCAAAGAATTTTGCAGGGTACATTTTCAATGTTTCCTGTCATCTCTTACTGATGAATAGTAACTGCAGGAATGGAGCAATACAACAATTTTGTTGGAGCCTTCTATTGCATTGTTTCGAAGAAAAAGTGAACAAAAAGGTCAAATGAAAAATCCAGTGGCAATTGTAGGAAGTTCTCTAGGTGATGTTTTTCTTTGAAGAAAAAACTTGAAGAGCAAATGTTCTAAATCATGAAGAAAATTTCTGTGCAATATCCAAAATTTTGCATTCTTCCTCACCACTTAAAAATGTAGCTTCATCTCATCAAAAATCTGAATTCATGTCATTTTAATCAGCTTCAGAGTACATACATGCAAAATGCATACTTAGTTATAAAGTATACACATCGAAACCCTGATAAGCAAAGAAATATGCAATGTACCTAGTCATAGAATCTATGGCATCTCCATAGTCAATTACAAGCCCCAGTTGTAAACATTATTTTCCTCGGGGAATATTTCAGTAATTAATCAATGCTGTTGTTATGCAGAGCTGGAGCAGGGTGTGCTGACATTATGGCTTCCCCAGTGGTATAAGTAGGACTTAATGATTCAGAGAACTTCCTTCCCACAATGCTAGGCAGAGTTGAACTTAAAAATGTGTCAGTATATATTTATACTCCTTCTTTTCCAAGGGCAGAAGGGCTGTTTAAGTCTTTCACATCTGGCTGCTCTTTCCCACCCTTTTCCTGTGGGAAGTTCTTCTCTTACATCTTCAGCCATAGAGAAGGGGAAGAATAGCTGTTTGAGGGACTACACAGCAACCCAAAGGTCAGTGAAATCTTCCTGGGAAAGCTGATCGAAAGTATTACTTTATTCTCAAAAGTTATTTTTAAAAAATTCTGGTCAGTTTTCTGAGTGGCAGAGACATGCTGAACCGCAGAAACTGATTGAGGAGAGCTGGAGGTTGTGATAAGCAGGAGCTCGAGGATACAGTGTAAAACTGCTGAACTGAAACTAAAACGTAGGGTGAACATCAAAGTAATAGACTGTTAATTAATTAAAGACCAGTACCATTGATGTAGAATTACCTTTGGCATTAAAATTAACTATCTGACTGAAAAATGTAGAGTAGCTCATGTTTCTCATGATGTGTCTACAGTGTACAATTGACATGAAGTGTTAAATTGCCTCCAGACTTTTGGAGAACCAAGTTCACATGTCAGGAAAAATATAATAGCAGAGACACAAAGCTCTATAAAAATAGTTACCAGAATACAGAATCAAAAACTTGTTAAAAGATAACCTCAGCATCCTTTACTCAGAAACATACAAACTTTACACAGACATTTGTTCTCAAGTGCAAACTTTTTTTCAGGAATCTCAAAAGCTCAGTGAGACAGCATTGGTATCTGGTTATTCAAGCTTTTTTTATAAATAAAAGGCGAGGTACTTTCTTCCCTCTGAACTGAAAGTTAGGACTCTTCAAGACAGCTGAGTGTCTGAGGGCATTAAACCACAGTCTATGGTTTCTGTTGATGCTGGGAAAGAAGAAAAGTTTATGGTTCAGAAGTTATTCTGAGCTGGCAGAACTGATGACAGTAACAGTGCCCAACAGCACCACCTTCACAGGACCATATTTAGTTCCAGTTTAAGCCTTAGCATTTCAATTCTGCTGGAACACATTGTAGTTCTCTTTCTGCTGTTCCCCATACCAGACAAGCTTGCCTTGGCAGGTGCTAATTTTGGGCAGAACTCCACTGAGTAATGCATATGATGTATAAATGCATAAGCAGTGCATACCATTTCTGAATTTAACTAGCAGCTCTACATAGATCAGATTGAAAATCTTGCAGCTATTTCATGTCTTAGAAAAAGTCAAAAACCAAAATCACTGCCCCAACTTAATTTAAGAGATTACCTCCTTAACTTCTCTCAGACAAATTAAGGTGTCAGTTGGATGCACAGGTCATGTGGAAAAGTAGAAGAGATGAAAAGAAGCCAACCCTCACAATCCCATAAAGCACATTTCTGTCTCTAAATGGGCCAAAACTCATGCTGTTGGTTCAGTTTCAGCAGGTCACCTAATACTATCTCACTGAGGCCACTCATGTGATTCATTATGTCTAATCAGACCCTAAGTACTTAAGCAAATTCTGATCCCAGAAGAGACTATGTTGAGCCTGTGAACAGAGACTGCTTAATATGTAAGCAATCTACTGAAAACTGAAACAAAAAGTATGTTTTCTTTGCTGATGAGGCTGGGCAAGTTCTTGGCATGTGTTCCTTCTTTTAAAAGTTTCATTGACATGGCCTCAGTTGCTCAATGCCCGAGACTTGCCATAGGTTGCTGGAGGTACTTATTACTTACCTCAGAGTTGTTCACTGGAAAACAGCAGATGATTGCAGCTCTCCTGCCACTCCCCCTTACACTCCCCTTGGTACACCCCCTTAAAGTCTCAAATGGCAAGCCTGCTTTAGGCAGCTGAGGATCAAGTCCTGCTAGAACTTTTTTTCTACAGGGGAAAAGCAATAATTTTTGACTCTACACAGCCAAGTTCTCTGAAGAAAATAAATCCTCAACTGTTAAAATTTGTCACATTGCAGTGTTCATGTAAAAATTCTTTAAAATCTTCATACTTTTTTTCCCCCTGCAAATGGGTAATTAATTACTTACAGAGATACATTACTTTTCCATGATTTATTTAAATGCTCTTTTGTTGTTGTTCAGTCTAACAACATGCAGTGGTTTTATTTATTAATGCAGATTAAAAATACTTCTTGGCTTTTTTTTCCTTTGCAAACTTTTTCCCGCTCTGTGTTTGTATTTTAAAAGTTTAAAGGACAATCAATCCTGCATAATGAAAAGTCCTTAGTTACCTAATGGCTAAATGTAGTCCAGGCAGCCAAAACACGAACCTTCTGCTCTACCACATAATTCTGTCACGGCCATATCAGTATTAACCTGTTTGCAAGGAAGAATGCCTTCATTTTTACAGCATTTACATTCCTCAAAGAACCACTGTCTATGAATAACTTTGCCATGAGCTAGGTGGTGAAGAGGGAGGAGGCTAGAGCTTAGCCTACTCCCCCCAGGTCACCAGCCAGCACAGCTCACAAGTACATGTTTAACTTCAAGATATTAAGTTTACAATATGTTCATTAAGTATATTAGTACTATCTCTTCAACATTTCCTCCTGTCAGTAGGACACACAGGACAATAAATACTCAGAACATGAACAATTACATTGAAAAACACAGTGAAAAACAGGAAGGTGAAAAGAACACATTAGCAGAGGATAATAATAGAATTTTCAAAAGGAGAATACAGTCTTAGGTTTCAATTGCTTCACTCAGGTAGAAGATGAAGAGTGAGGGAAAGAAAAAGGATGAGTAATTTTTTCACTGTGTTTTGTACACATTATAAAAATTTCCTTGCATTTATCAGCTAAAGAATGTGATGGAGAATGGTCATACTCATGCAATAAAAGCACAAACAGTATGGCCAGAACATGCTGGGTAACTGGAAATTTAACAAAAGTAATTTTGTGTCACAGATTTGATGAGACTAATTTATTCTGTTGTGGTTAATTATTTTTGCATCTGACTTGTCAGATAACATTACATGTAATGTAATATATAGAGCATTTAGTGAAACATTTGTGTTTACAAATCCAGTTACTTGAAAATTACCCTTCAGTAGTATTCAGAAGATTTTATGTATTACATACATAATTTCCTGATATGGATTGGAATATTTAGTCAGAACTGCTGTTCTGCACACATGGCAAGGGCATAGGCAAATAAATTTCTGATTGCCAACATTTTGGTTAAATAGGCTACCCCTAAGTCACATGTGTATTCTGAAAAAATCTTCTCTGTATTGCTTACCTCACTGATGTAGCTATTTCTTAGTAGGCTGATGACACTGTACCTGAAATGTTCAGAAAATGAAAGATGGAAAATTCTAACAAGAATTTAAATGTAAAAGGAGTCTAACCACAAGGGAACACAACATGACAGTTTAACATAATGGTCCATGATTATTTTTCTGCAAACAAATAGAGAATAATTTAATTTACAGCCATAAATTCACATATGAAATGCTAAGTCACTAAATGGTCACTTCCCAAATATGTTTCTGCTCTTCTTATCTTGTCAGATTGGCCCTCTATATGGTCTTCTTCTGTGAGAAGAAAGAGACTCACAGAACGAGAACTCAATCAGAGTTATAAATGTCAGACTTCTTTCAGATTTACAGTTCTGGAAGAGATTCCCTGTTGAAGGAGAAAGGCAAAGTCTTGCGAGGTTAAAGGTGGAATTTAAGCAACTTTTGAAAGGAAGTTCCTGAAAGTAGGAATGCATGGGTGTGGGAATATGCATATATAATGTATATATTTACATACACACATATGCACACCACATATGGTGACAGGATATCATAAAAAACAGATGAGCAGATCCATAGCCAAAATTTGTAAAGGTATGCCCAAGGATTTTATGTATTCATAGAATCACGCAGAGTGTTCTGAGTTGGAAGGGCCCCACTAGGATCATCACAGTCCAACTCCTGATTCTGCACAAAACAGCCCCAAGAGTCACACCATGTGCCTGAGAGCATTGTTCAAATGCATCTTGAACTCAGGCAGTTTGGAGCTGTGACGACTTCCCTGGGGAGGCTGTTCCAGTCCCCAGCCACCCTCTGGGTGAAATTTTTTCCGAAATATCTAACCTAAATCTCCCTTGACACAACTTCAGGCTGTCCCACCAGGTCACCACTGGGTCACCAGAAAGATCAGGTCAGTACCTGCCCCTCCGCTACCCCTCATAAGGATGTAGAAGATTGCTAATGACATCTCCCCACAGTCTCCTCCAGGCTGAACAGACCAAGTGGCCTCAGCCTCTCCTCTTATGTCTTCCCCTCTTGACCCTTCACCATCTTTGTAGGCCTCCTTTGGACACTGTCTAAGAACTTAATATTCTTCCTATATTCTGGTGCCCAAAATTGCACACAATATTCTATGTGAGGCTGCAACAGCACAGAGCAGAATGGGATAATCACCTCCCTGAACCAGCTGGGTGATTCAGATTATACTGTTAAAAGGAAAGGACCCATGTAAGTAGAATATATGCAGAGAGAAAAAGATGATGACTGTAAGATTTATTCTGGCTATTCTCAATGTTAATCTTAGCAGTAGCTATTCTTAGCCTAAGGCTATTCTTAGCCTTAAAATGAATTTTCAAAGATATCTGGCTGAGAGAAATTATTTGAATTATTTAGGCTGAAGAAGAGGGAGACACTAAAACTCTTCGACCTGTGGACAGACAGAGCTGCCAAGGTCCAGGTATTTTAAGTATTACAAGGCTTGTAGAAAAAGGCAGTGCCTGACAACAGTAGAATGAAAAGAAGCTGTATTGTACTTGTACCCATCCTGTGGCATCTTCTGCTGCTCTCAGACAAATGTTGCCTATGACGTCTCCCAAAACAAGCACAAGAAGTGCTATCTGCTGGGACAGACAGCGGCTCGTCTACCTTCGTTCCCACTACCGCCTGGAGCTTCCTCACAAAATCCCACCACATGCTTCTGAAAGGTGCCTCGGAAAATAGATCCAGCGAGCGGCAAAGGGCGTTTGGGAGGCGGCCGGCCCGGGAGCAGCCGTTCCTCCCGCGTCCAGCGCAAAGCCAGGCGGGCACCCACCCGCCCGCAGGCTCAGCCGTAGGAAGCTGAGGGGAAAATTGTTTCTGAGGGTGGATCACGAAGCCCC
>WBMY01018383.1:688606-712120 GCA_013397315.1 Donacobius atricapilla | reverse complement strand
TTGGACCTGCTGGGGAGGGCTGCAAAGTGCCAGGTGAGCGAGGCGAGCGCGGGAGGGGCCCGATCCCCGCCTCGCTCCGAGCAGCGGCTCCCGGCGTCGGGCGGCGTGCGCGGGGAGAGGCGGCGGAGCTCCCCGCTGCCTTTAGAGTCGGCCGGCGGAGCCGCGGCTGCCGCTCCCCTGCCCGCCCCGCGCCGGGCGGCGCGGGCTGGGCGCGGCACACGGGGAAAGGCTCCTGGGTGGCACCTGTGGCGCCTTGTTTGCCGGTCCTGNTGAACAGACCAAGTGGCCTCAGCCTCTCCTCTTATGTCTTCCCCTCTTGACCCTTCACCATCTTTGTAGGCCTCCTTTGGACACTGTCTAAGAACTTAATATTCTTCCTATATTCTGGTGCCCAAAATTGCACACAATATTCTATGTGAGGCTGCAACAGCACAGAGCAGAATGGGATAATCACCTCCCTGAACCAGCTGGGTGATTCAGATTATACTGTTAAAAGGAAAGGACCCATGTAAGTAGAATATATGCAGAGAGAAAAAGATGATGACTGTAAGATTTATTCTGGCTATTCTCAATGTTAATCTTAGCAGTAGCTATTCTTAGCCTAAGGCTATTCTTAGCCTTAAAATGAATTTTCAAAGATATCTGGCTGAGAGAAATTATTTGAATTATTTAGGCTGAAGAAGAGGGAGACACTAAAACTCTTCGACCTGTGGACAGACAGAGCTGCCAAGGTCCAGGTATTTTAAGTATTACAAGGCTTGTAGAAAAAGGCAGTGCCTGACAACAGTAGAATGAAAAGAAGCTGTATTGTACTTGTACCCATCCTGTGGCATCTTCTGCTGCTCTCAGACAAATGTTGCCTATGACGTCTCCCAAAACAAGCACAAGAAGTGCTATCTGCTGGGACAGACAGCGGCTCGTCTACCTTCGTTCCCACTACCGCCTGGAGCTTCCTCACAAAATCCCACCACATGCTTCTGAAAGGTGCCTCGGAAAATAGATCCAGCGAGCGGCAAAGGGCGTTTGGGAGGCGGCCGGCCCGGGAGCAGCCGTTCCTCCCGCGTCCAGCGCAAAGCCAGGCGGGCACCCACCCGCCCGCAGGCTCAGCCGTAGGAAGCTGAGGGGAAAATTGTTTCTGAGGGTGGATCACGAAGCCCCCGCCAGAGCTATTAGCCTGCAGAACATCAAAGCGCTCGGGGCAAAGCACGGTTAGAGAAGCCCGTGGTCGCTGGGAATGAGAGGCGGGAGAGCGGGCGGGCAGGACCCCAATGGTCGCTCCCGCGGAGGCGCAGTGGGTCTGTGAGGGGAGCAGCGGGGTATCTGCACAGGCCCGGAGACCGCGGCGCCGGGGCTGGCCGGTCTCGCTGCCCCAAGGTTCACGGCGGGGAACGCGGTCCGACCCTGTAGGGAAGGACTCCCATGGCCGCTGCGCCCCCGCGCCGCTCAGCGGAACGGCCCGCCCGTGCTCCGGGAGGGAGGAGAAGAGGGAAGGGCGGGCAGGGGTCGGCAGGGTGGGGTTTGCCCGCACGTGGGGGGAGGCCGGGCATGGGGTTTCCCTGAGGGGAGGAGCGCCCCGGCTTTGGCTGCCGAGAGACCCCCGCCGCTGCCAGCGCCGCTCCGCGCAGCCCCAGCCGCCGCAGGGAGCCGTGCCCGGGCCGCGTAAGTGGCTCCCCTCTGCCGCCTTCCCTTCCTCGGGACCGGGTGGGCGAGGGGTTGGAGGAAGCGCCGCTGTCGGGGCCTCTCGGCTGGCTTGGACCTGCTGGGGAGGGCTGCAAAGTGCCAGGTGAGCGAGGCGAGCGCGGGAGGGGCCCGATCCCCGCCTCGCTCCGAGCAGCGGCTCCCGGCGTCGGGCGGCGTGCGCGGGGAGAGGCGGCGGAGCTCCCCGCTGCCTTTAGAGTCGGCCGGCGNACAAGCTCGCTCGAGGCAGTGACTTTACCTGGAGGTGCTGTCCGTGCAGGGCTTTGCTGACCCCAAGCACACAGTCGCAGGGCAACCCCAATTCTTCAGTGCGTTTGGGGAAGTTGAGGAAATCACACTTCAGTGGAGAGCCTGAAGTAGGTGCCAGTCCCTAGCTATAGTAAAACAAGTTTAGGAAATGTAAGATTGTTCCTTTCTGCCAACTTTGCATGTTTAAATCTAGAAATGTGTTTGAAGTATGTATGACCCTACATATAATGCTACTGACAGCTGGAGAAAACTTGTCCAGTAAAATAAGTTTAAAATGTAAGGTATCAGAAGCAGCCGAACAAAATCCTTCTGTTTTAAAATACTTGGTATCAGTTGAGATTTGTGATACTGTTTGGATGGCAGAGCATTATCAACCTGATGCAGGGTCTGGGTGAACTCCATTAATTTGGCTGAATTACATTAGTTTTGGGGAAGCGGGTGTCTCACACCAGTTCTGACAGCACATGTAGTTTCTGATGATTTTTATGCTGGTGCTTCACACACCATTCCAGCAACTTACTTCTGAAAGGAATAGAAGTTTCCTGAAGTTTGGCCTAAGTGTGAAAGGGCTTTCTTCAAGCCTACCCTCTGCTTCAAGTATATTAATACTCAGTATTATTTTAGAAGCTTTCAACTTTTTTCTTTATATTCTTCCTATTAAAATCAAAACAGATCTATTGTGAGACATTTGGATATTTCAGAGATGGGGACGTAAGACAAGGGATCATGGCATGTAGAACTTGTATATATTGAAACAAGCTGATGATAGTTTGTTTATGCTAGAAAGACAAAACACATTCTATAAAAGTTCCTGTAGACACTGTGCAGACTCTACAGTACACAGCGGGTCTTGGATTTGAATTACACACTGTGGAAAATGTTTTGAGTTCTGGTTTGTGTTACCTAATGGCATTAAAACATTGACAGTAAAAATAGGCATCATGCCTATACAAAAACTAAGTTTGTTTTCGTTGACATCTATGATGTACTACATGCTCAGACAGAAAAAGACATGGTGCCTGCCTGCCCTGCTCCTGTGAGCAGATTTCCAAGCTGCAATTGATTTCATTTGACTCTACCCCTGTCTACACAAAACCCCAGTCCACTGGGTTCTGATACAAATTGGCACAGAAATAAAACAACCCCACAGAGACACAAGTAGCCATATTGGTATCTTATAAAAAGTGCAGCGATGTTTTCTATGAATGGCATGCATTTTCACTCTTTTGCCACATGTTGTGATGAAGATTATTCATGGAGTAATCTTCTGTCTAAGTGATGTTACTAAAATGCAACTTTGATTCTTCAGATGTGGATGGAAACTGGCACTTAGTGAAGATTTAATGCAATGAAGTTTTGATCCTGAAGCTCAGTATGGTGGCTACTGTTTGCATGCATAAATGGTCTGACCAAGGTTCCTGACCTCAGTAAAAGTGTATTTGATAAGATGAATGACAAAGTAGCTGTTTCCAGCTTTGTACACACTTACAGATAAAAACAAAATGAGTTTTAATTTTCTTAATAACCATAGAATCACAGAATATCCTGAGTTGGGAAGAACCCACCAGGATCATTGAAGTCCAATACCTGGCCCTGCACAGGACAGCTCTAAAAATCACACCGTGTGCCTGGGAGCATTGCGTTAATAAATTAATGTACTGTCCTGGGGTGACATAGCATATTATAGTTAGGGATCTATTAATGCCATATAACCAAAGGTGTAGAAAGCTAGCAATGCCATTTCAATGCATATTTGTGACTTTAACGCAGAACTTCATTCATTCATATTAGCCTTTTTCATACTAAGATATTAAAATCATTTTATATGTTGCTGAAATTATTAGAAGTATACAGTATAGTAAAAAGTATTTGGAGCCATGTTTCTGTGTAAATTTTCATGTGTCTGAAAGTGTTCATCTTCGTGATACCTTTGCCATTTAAAACATTCCCCTTGATCCTTCAGTATCATGATACAAATCTGATCTCAGGCTTCTTGATTCTTCATCCTTTTGTTTATTCTCCAGTTGGGGAGAACTTCATCTTTCTAGCTGAGTAGCTGAGAAATTTAGTATTGGTAAGTCAAGTGACAGGGCTCTTGGAAGCAAACAGTTGAGCTTTCAGAAAAAAGACAAATATGTCCTCCTTTCTGCTGGGAAAAGCATTTGTATAAGAGATCTGCCATTACAACTCCAGTGAGAGTTAAAAAGGTTACTAGTAAAAGTGGCTTCTGGGACTCCTAAGCTTAGTCACTGCTGAAAATCATCCAAGATCACAGTATTATCTTGCCTGATCTCAAAATTTCCATTTATCCGAGTGGACGTACTCCAAGGAAAAGATCATTTAGAAATGCACTGAATGTTGTCCTTGTCTTCACAAGTTCCTACACTGGATTACATATGTGTGGAATGAGAGATTTCTGAATGGATGTACGATACTGATGGGAAATGTGACTGACCACAGGACGATTTCAGGACATCTTGTTCTACACACAACTGGAGAAGAAATTACCTCAAATAAAGCATTCTGGCTGCAAGATGATTGTTGCAGGTCTCCTAATGCCAATATGATTTACAGCAGTTACATACATGAGTATCCCTCTTTCTCACTTGACCATGAACTGAACTGAACTGAGCATCTGTAGAAATGAGGGTGGGCAGGTTGTGACAGTCTAAAAAACTGATAGTTTAACAGCTGGTGTTGAGCCTGCGTTTATTCAGTGTGGAGAGGTGCAACTGGAATAGCATGCATAGACAATTGTCATATCTATCCATTCTTTACTGTGGCTGTAAAGGTTCTGTCCTAGACCAAGTACATGTGTGATGGCTGTGAATATATGTAAGCAGCCCCCCAACATCTGTTATGAAGAACTAATCAACAAACTGGAGTAGAATATTTTGTGATTCAACTTAATAACACAGGTCATCACAAATAAAGTCTATCTCCATTCACATATTGTGAAGTTAATTGAATCTCTAAGACAGATGGAGCCTCTCAAAATTTTGCCCAGACAGCAGTGAACTTCTGAATGGTATGGAATAGTAACACCAGAGATCTGATGACAGCTATCTACTCTAGTCTGGGTTATGGCTTCTAGAAACATTATCTAAAGCTAATTTACCTAAAAATCCAGGCCATAGGATGACTTCCACTTTGGAACACTTACTTTGGAAGAGTATAGTTTCTCATTAGTGTCTAAATGGCTACATGTGTCTGACAAGTAGTAGTAAACCAGCCACACAGGGGAAAAAATGGAGGAAGCAATCATATTTACCATCATGTTATCATCATGCTTGTTCACTGGTTCTAACTCTTCCCTTTCACTTTTGCAGTTAGCTTTTCCTGCCACATCCAGTAGTTAATGTAGCGACCCAAAAGACCTCCATGCAGTTGCTAGAGATAGGTGGATTTTGGTGCTCTCAGATCCCTCTGACAACTCATCAGAAATGCAGTGGAGTGCACACAACATCTGCTGTTTCTGATAAGTAATCAAAACAGGTAAAGTCAGTGTTGGTGATTCAGCGTTGTACTCTAGTTCCCTCTATCTCTACCAGCAGGGTAGTTTTGCCTCTTTGTGATGGGAACATCAGTTCTCAGAGGTTTTTTGCATCGTTGTTCTCACTAAATGACCTAATTTCTGCATATTACGTTGTCACACGTAGAACTAGAAAGGGGTGCTTGCATTAATCCAGTTAACTGGTTACTAGACTTTTTGTGAATTTATCTGTTCCAGCAAGGTAACAAAATGTAGAAACGTGCAACTGGCAAAATTCAAATAAACTTCTGTAGGGAGCTTAACTAGGGAACCTTTGTCAGTTGGGATTGGACTGAAGGAAAAGACAAACTGTACCAAGTGAGTTTGCCAGATTTCTCTTCCATCATCTGTATTTAATATACAAATTTACACCACCTGTGCTTTTTTGCTATCCAGAATATTTTTTCTTTGAGAAACATATGGAATAAATTTATTATTGCTTTAAAGAACATTATGCTTTAAATGACATTTTTAGGGGTAGGGAGTTGGATTCAGTGCAATCTAATCTTCCATTTCCTTTACTGTAGTGACAGTGAATGATATGGATAAGCTGTTGTATAGCTCTATAAATTCATGTAGCTGATCTCTGCTCCTTGCCCACTTTGTTTGAGGTTAGTTATTCTTTGCCTGGAGTTGTATTGCAAGCTGCTTGACAACGTGGGAAAGCGATTGTGCTTATTTTGTTTTGTTTGTGTAGTACCGTGCACATTGCAGGTATGGAATAAATAGTAATTGAAACAGAATTTGGAAGTGATTATTATTGTCCCTTTTTAGGTTTCCTTAGACTGTGAAACATCTCCATAATATTTAAGGAAATTGAAACATTTGGATATTGTGCAGATATCTGATTACTTCTGTGAGGGCCTAAATTAATTCCTCTGAATACACTGTTTATTAGTGATTTGGTCTGATATTTGTTTTATTTTGCCCTTTAATGTTTTTAGACTATCATGCAGTTGAGAGAAAACGATGGGATGTGACTTGCCAGGAAATACTTTCAGCACTGTGAATTAGATGAAAGTCTTGTGGATATATAGAATTAGCATGCATGTGTGATTCTTTTCAAAGATACAGTGCTTCAGGGTGCTTTTTGGAGCCAGTAGTTTAGATGAGTAGGCAGCATTTTTGATCCTTGTAATGACAGTCTAACTTTAAAGCAGTGGTAAGTCTTTGAGTATAATCAGTTTCAGAATTTAGTTGCTCTGTTCTTGCTGCAAGGATTTGAAGAGAGGGAGAACTTTTTACGGTAGTTTGGAAGAAGCATCATGAAACATCAGGTTTGCTATGTGCAACAGTATGTACGTAGTAATTTACATGTTCTGTGGTGGTTGTTTTTTCCTCAGCAATATGTTTTTAGAAAATCTTGATGCCTTATTTCTATATACTGTTTACCAGCCTGTGCCCACCCTCTTTCTTTACAAAGACTCAAGGAGGGGGTCTGGGCACTTTTTGATAAAAAGGAGCTGTTCTACAGGCATGACAATGGCTCGTCCTGAGTGAAGAGGGAAGTCCTGAGCTGGAGGCGTCCTTCAGGCCTGTTTGTAGAAGGCATCTTCTACATCTATGATTTGGCTTTTTTTAAAAAAAATATTTTTCAAGAAGGCATGAGTATGCACTAGGTAAATTGCTATGCTGGCAAACTAGTAGGAGAAAAATTGCACTTATCTCAGACTAGATCAGTAAAAAGATTCAGTATTAAAAATTCAAATATATGAATTATCAAGAAGTGCTTGGTTAGAAATATTATGAAATTTGCAATTATAGTATTCACTGTCAGATGGAGAAGTCCAGAGAAATAGAAATCAGTGTTTTTTAAAACACCATCCTTGGGAGACTTTCTATTGTATATAATAGACGTGTTTTGAAGTTTTTATTGTTCTAAGGTAGCCAGTGTACCTGTCCTTGCCATCCTTTGACAAGTTTCTTATCATTCTGTTAGTTTTATTCAGTGCCCCAAACTCAAATTGGCCAGAATAGTTACTATTAAGAAGATTAAAATGTCTCCCAAGGAAACCTCAAAGGTGAGTTGCTGTTCCTCATATTCCCAGAGTGCTGTTTTTGCTGTTTCCCAGCTTCCTTTTTCAGTGCAGTAAAGACTTCTATACTTCCCATTTACATCAGTTTGTACAGAATAACTTCATGGTTTTCTGCTCTGGGAAATACATGGTTGGTGCAACACAACATCAAGGAGAATAATGAGAGAGACAATTGTGTTTGAAAAACCTCTTGGAGTGTGTGGAGGTGGCAAACTTGTGCTTTGCCAGTTATATGAGAAAAAAGAATACTAAGAGGTTCCCTGTGGTAGTTTGTAGCTGAAGATAAGATGTTGTATAGAGGAACAATGGTGATTGCACCTGAGAGTTTGAACAGGATTTTTTAAGACCTGTGGTAGATCCAGATCACCTGAGAGCTCTAGATTTTCAGTCACATTCTGCATAAATTCTTGTGCTGCATAGAACATATGTTACAAACCATATGAGGTCTCTGTAAAATTGCAGGAAAAATAAATGTATTGTAAGTAGAACATTCAGTGCTGGCTTGCTTGCAGAACACTAGGAAGAAGATCTTAATTCATGGTCTTTGGTTTTACTGTTGCTGACCTGACAATAAATAAATAGGTTAGAACAATCCCACAATGGACACCAAAATTATTTAACTGTGTTCTTTGGACACCAAAAGTATTCAAATACTTCTGCAGGAATTACATGTTGATAAGTCTGTTTTATATGGAAAGTGTTCTGACTTCACATTGATGTGTTCTCTATTTCTTTCTTTATTAAGTATATTTTATTATCCAAAAACAACACAGAGTTAAAAAATGCTTGCCTAATTAGCAGCAATAATTATTTTTATTTTGCTGACGTGCATGACAGTCACACCAGAACTTGAATTCATGGATGGTCCAGGCCAAGATCATCATGCAGACTAATCGGTGATCTTCCACCGCCCTCCCCAAACACATGAACTTCCAAAAATCATACATTCAGATTTTACAGCTTCTTTTTATTGTACGTTTGCCAATTACAGTATGATATTAATATATGACTTTTCCTACCAGTCTTGCCTTTTGTTCGTTTCTCCACATTAGTTTTTCCTGCTCTCTTTTGAATGCCCAACCTTTGAAACTGTATAATCTTTTTCTGGGAATTATGTCAACCAGCTATTGCTGAAATACCTTTAGATTTTGAAGGCAATTAGTATAAGTTTTTGTGAGTTAAAAAGTAGATGTTCATGTATCATTTGGAGAAATCCCATTTGTCCCATGAAAATGCATCTTTCATCATCATGGTAGAGCCTGATACTGAAAAATACCATGTGGTAGCAATTTATCATTTACTACAAGGTGTTCTGGTAGAATTTATGTCTTTGAGCAATGAGGGATTCATTGTGTGGATTTTGCATGGTAGAGAGAGAAGAATCTGAGAGGGAAAAATGAGCCCTGTAATGTACTTTCTCTAAGTGAAGGAAATCTGTTCTAATTGTCTCAACATTGATTCCTTAGTGGAACAGTGCTTCTGAGTGTCTGGTCCAGAATGTATTGAAGTCTCCCATGCAGACTCTAGCTCTTAGAAATAATTTGTTAGACTGTTTTAATTTATTTTTTCATTTATGCTTGTGTCTTATTCTGAAGCAATTAGCTTCAACATCAGACTTAATAACCGTGTTTTGCATTTCTAATTGTTGCAGTTACAAACATTTATAAACCTTCATTCAATTTTACAGTACTCTGAAAAGTCTTCTATGGTGTTTAATTGCCTATATACTCTACTTCATTAGTTGTCTAAGCAAATAATTTTAGAGTTGTATTAAATAAGAGGAGTTTTTTTCCTATTTAACAGGTTTTCTGTCCTATATAGTAACAGATGGGTTGCACTTAGTTCAATGAACCAGATGCAAAATGAGCAGAATTTGCGGTTAAATAGTGTTTATGTTGCATTTTTATTCACACACAATAAATTAAGTCAGGTCCTGATTATGAAAAGTGAATGTTTACACTCTTTCATTGAAATTAATTAAAATGTATCCACTGCTCTGTGAAACAAGTAGTTTTCCGGGCCTGGATGGGCTCATAGGTACAATTTGTACATTTCTTACTGAAGCTGTGTCAGCATAAGGAATGCTTATGTTGTGCTCCAGGCTGTTATCTCTTGTTCCTACTCCTGTAACCATCCCTTTGTGCCTGCACAGCTGCTTGTGGTTCTGTGCGATGAACTGGATTTGGAAACATTAATCTTTTTTCTTGGGATACTTTTGATTGAGGATCAGTTCCCTATTCCAGTTGGAATGGCCACACACATGGCTGTGCAGCCACTACTAAGGAATGGACACAGAGGAGAGAACAGACTGAGCAGTGTGAGCTGCTTCAATTGTACTGCCATTGGAAGAAACGATTTAACATGCTCCACATAGCTGTAAAACATACCGTAATTTGTCTTACACCCTCTGATTTTTGTCTTCACTTCCTTTTAGACCATCTTGGTCACTGAAGAAAGCATTAGTTGAAAAACTTTGACCATGACTGTGGTATCCCTCAAACTTTTGAAGTAAGTTCTGGCATTTAGAATCATTTCTTTCCTGCAATAAAGGAAGTCCTGTAAAGTTCAGTTCCATAGTTTTTGTTACTTTGGAATGGAACTAAAGAAATTAATAACTTTTCAAACAAGAAGATATCACTTACCAAGTGCATTTTTAGTGATACTCTTCTAGATTGGCTTGGTGAAAGACTTGTATATGAAACGGTTCTGAATGAAGGATTTTGAATAGTTCCTAGTTTTAATCTGTTACATCTTTATTATAACTATAGCTCCTCTGTTGCATATTTGACTTGATTCTGATCTCTGTTTGGCATTGTAAATAGAGAATATTTTCATAGGAACCAGTGAAATTACCGGAGTGGCAAATATCTTTCTTCTTCCCTCCCCCATCCCAAACACTATCTCAACTCTCATTTGAATTTATTAGTAGACTATTATAAGCTATCAGAATTTCTTTTTAAAAATTTTTCTTCAAAATTATTTTCTTGGGCTTTTCCATGAAAACAGGCAACATTACAGCATATTTGTCCAAACAGCTATGTGATGACTGGTAAAATTACTCCTGTAGAGGATGGTGAGTGTGATAAGTATCTTCCTTTAATCTTCATAAAAGAACAAAGAAATACTGTTTTTAGCTTGGCTGAAACCTAGCTAATAGAAGTGTGGGTTTCAGTGTTTCATATGCTTTCTAAGGATCTGATAACAGGCATTGCTTATAGCACACAGACAGTGAGTTGGCTTAATTGCAGCTGTTTGCAAATGGCAGAAAGGCGGCGGCAAAACAATGATGTGAATGTTGCTCACAGTGCTCCATGGAGGGGCAGCTTGGGGTGGCTGGAAAGAAACCTGGAACTGTAAGAGTAGAAGCTCTCCTGGTGCTTGGATTCCTTCTATGTTCAGAGAAACAGGACTCTGGAAACACACAGCAGGGCATGTGACATATGTGACTGAATTTCATCACCTCGCTGGAGGAGGCTTCAAACTCTTGAAAACATCATCTGTGTTGAAAGGGAAAGTTGGAGCAGTTGGAGACACATTTCCAAGTGCTATATGTAGAATCTTCTTTGATGGTAAACACCCCCTTGAAAACATATCCAAAGGCTGAAGGAAGATCTGAAAAGGTGGTAAAAAGCCACTTTATTCACAATGCTACTTCTGTGGTGGTCTCCTGAACAGCTAGCATGGCTGCTGGCTTGAGTGTGGAGAACTTTTGCATTTCTCTTAGCAAACCTAGAAAGCAGGGTTTCAGGAACCACAACAAATAAGTCTCCCCAAAACTAACCTGGGAAATAAAAGTGTGAATTGGATAGACTTTAGAAGCTGTTTCCCTCCATATGAAATTGAGTCAGACAGGGAACTTGGATAAGGCTGAATATTTTACCATGGATTTCTACTCTGGAGGCCCAGGAAGGGAATGTTTGGATGGATTGCCCCATCAGAAATACTGCAGTCCTTGACATTAGTATTTTTCGTGACTTTTACAGTTCTGCTGAAATTTGTTTGGCTTGGTTCAGTATTGCTGATAAATTGGGTAAATTACTGGGCAGAAGAGAAAGATAAGGTTCTGAGAACAGACTCTGAGGTAGGAGCCATTACAAGAAATGCATTTTCTTGCCTGAAGAGGTGAAACTTGATATTGTAATAGCCTTCAAGAAATGGAGACGTGGGATATGCTTCAGACCAAGAAGAGAGAAACAATAGATTTAAAATCCCACTCCCGGGGTTGCAAAATGTGAAACAGTATGTAGCGTGTTCAAACTGATGTTTCAGAATATGGTCCCACACCATGCTGCACTGTGAGGAGTGGTTGTTTGTTTGTGTCTTCAGGCTTGTACAGAGTACCAGCTTGGTTTTGGATGGTGGGAAGAAGGTACTTGCCTGTATGCCTGCCACAGCCCTTTTGTTACACTAAGGCATATACTGTGTGCTAAAAAGGCCTTGTGAACCAGGTGGACAGTTACCAATGAGAAATTTATAACTGAAAGGAAGGGGAAGAAGTCTACTTTGTACGGATTTAGATAGATGAGCGGTACCTCCTACTTGAAGTCCAAGTTCATGTATTAAGACCATCTCAGCATGTGGTGGGGATGAGCTTTCATAATGGTCTTCTCCAGAAACTGTGGAAACAGAAGACTGAAATAAGAAAGTAAATAAACCCCCCCTATAAAAATGCAGCCTCTGTAGGTTGCTGTCCTTGTGTTTCTTAGCTGTCTTTTCTTACAGTTTGCACTGAAATAAGAGTACGCACACTGAAAATAAGGCATGCTGAAATAGAACTTAGGCTGTGGTTTCTAGTAAATAAAGCAGAACAAATAATGTCTGTATTATTTTTTGTATCCTCAATATACTTTTCATATTTCAGATCAAGTAACTTGTAGTCAGAGATTCGTTTGGCATTCCCATCAGTGAATGCCACATAAGGGTGCAGAGTGTGGTCTCAGTATTCAATTAATTTCAAGGAACTTGGAATTAGATGTTGGAATGGAATAAGACTTAAAGTAACTTTTGTAACCGTTATGTTCTAAATATCTGTAGTCTCTTAAAATGTACCAGCAATGCTGTGTACTGAACAACTGAATTGTCCAAGTTTACTTAAAATGGATTTGTCTTTTGCAGGTGTTTCTACCAGTGGTGGGGTCAGATTTTACACATTGATATGAGTCATTCTTCATCAACAATGTTGCAGTGTTACATTCTAGACTTTAATCTTGCCATTCAGGCTGTTGTGGCCTTACTTGAGAATAATCTTGTCCTTACGTGGAGTTATGGTTGCACCAAAAAGAATTGAAATATTTTAAGTCTTGCCTACAGTAGTTAATCCTTCTCCATATGAACCCTGCAGTAGTGCTGGTACAAGAACTTGTGCCGCAGCTCTGTAGTAAATTGTATCCGAAAGCCAATCTGGTTCAAAATTGACTTAGTACTGACCCAGTGTTACTGTGTCTCCATTCCCCAGTTTAATTTACTTTTTTCAGCCACAGAAATGTTTATGTTGGCCCAAGGGAAGAATGCAGGAGCAAGCACCCAGTTAGGGTACACCACTTATTTTGGTGGAAATGCTGGCTTGAGGTTTTAGTTCCAGATATGCTATAGCTGCTGAAGAAGCAATGGCAGCACAGAGCTTAACCATCTGATAAGCACCTTTGTATTCAGGTGGGTTGCACACCAGCCTGCAACATTTTCCCCTGAGCATTCAGTATTATCTGTGTGCAGTGGCAGTGTCTACTCCAGGAACTGGTGCAGCTCTGCAGGAATGATGCTGTAGAGGAAAACTTCTGATGTTGTGGATTCACTGACCACACAACCTATGTTTTGCTGCAGTAAAATGGGACAGTTTGGGACAATTGGGAGGATTTTAGGTTAGTTTTTGTCCGGTCCCACAGGCTGAATTCCCATTGCCACTTGGAATGTACTTGGTTGCTGTTCTGGAATACATATCCAAATTTCCTTTCATACGAAAGGATGTCTCAGTATTGTTCCATGGAGTAAAACAAGGCATAGTGAATTGTCTGGATGACAAGGAAAATATCTTTGAAAATAGGCATCTGAGCAAAAATGCCAGTGTAAATGTACCAAGGATAATTTTGCTCTGACTGTAGATGCTGAAGTCAGACAGCTCCTCTGTGGTATCAGTGGGGTTTCTGTTGTTGTACATGACTCTCCCATCCTCTCTGATTCCAATTCAAAGCTTGTTTTGGTGACAGTTCAGCAGCTGGTCCCACTTTGATCTCCAAGCTCTGAGACAGATGCATTCATTCACTCTTTGTTGGTGGTAATGGTCAGAAAAAGAGATATTTTCCAGCCCGTTTTATGACCCATCTCTATCTACCTTGGCAGTATTCTATGCAAATTGAGCTAAGGATGACAATAATAATTTTCAATCAAATAAAAGGGTTTTGATTGGACTGTTCTTGGTGTGCACATGTGTTCTCATAAAATTTAGTAGCCAAAGAAGGGAATTTCTTATTCCAGACTAACTGGATCTTCCACTGATGGAAACATAAAATCATAGAATACCAGTTTGGAAGGGACATCAAGGATCATCTGGTCCAATCTTTCTCAGCAAAAGAGGTCTAGACAAGATGGCCAAGCACCCCAACAGCTAAACTTAAGAGTATCCAACACTGGGGAATCCATCACTTCCCTGGGGAAGTTATTCTCATGGCTGAACGTTCCTGTGGAAAATTTTCCTCCTGTGTCTAACTGTAATTTCCCCAAGAACAAATTGTATCCCATACCCCTCTCTTTGCTGTATGACTCCATGTAGAAAGGGAGTATACACCTCCATGAAGCCTTGCCAAAAAGAGGGAATTGTAAAGACAGTGCTTGAAAGTCTTGCATTTGCTTGAAAGTGTAAAGGAAAATATTGAATCTGAATAATCTAAAAAGCACCAATGAAAGAAGCCTGGATGTTTGTTTGGCAGATGAAATGTACCGACTGTTTCCATTCTTATTCTTGTTTAGTCTTGTTTGACCAGCAGTAGCTACACTGGAGCTTCTTGGTATTTTGATAGTCAAGCATATTCATTGTGCATCTGTAGGAACACAGATGAAACAGCCAACACACTCACATTTCACTGCTTAACTCTACGTTTCTCATGCTATTGATTTTTTTTTTAAGATTAGGCTCTAAGGCCTGGATTCTGAGTATTACTGCAGTATGAATAAATGTAGAGATATTTTTTTATCTTAACACAGTTGGAAAGTTTTTTGTTTCACTAACTGGAGCTCAAAGTATATTTATAGGGACAATTGTGCCATGTGGCTACAATGTGTAGTAAATTCAAGTGCTTTTATGACAAAGCCCTAACTTTGAAGGGATTTCAGTCTTTTTGGTTATGCATAAATTTGAATTCCTGGATTGAGCATAAAGAATTAAGTATTTTCTTTTACTTTTTAAAAGAAATAAATCCTGACTCTTCCTTTTCCTCCTGCTCTGGAGCTTAAATATCTTGGCAGCAGTGTTTGAAAAAGTTCTAGTTTAACAAATTTTTGGAAAAGTAGTTTGGCAGGCCAGAGTGGAGTAAAGCCAAAGTATATTATAGGTAAGTTTTAGAACCTAATTGTAAGCTAAAATTATAGTTATAGTGGGAGAGAGTGATGGGCAACTCAAAGAACAGTTTTTGGCTCTTCCCTCGCCTCCTTTTTTTGTCTTTCTCCAATTAGTCAAGCTGTGCTAGACTGCTAGAAACAGTACACATACTCCTCATGGATCCTACATTTCTTCTGCCTGAGCCTCAACCAGTATAGACAGGAAATAGCATCAAGTAGTTCTTTGAAAAGTAGCTTATTTTTCATATCATCATATCATATCAATCATCATTTTGCAAAATTTCACATGCCTTAAAAATTAAGGCATGCAGTGCTATAGATTGCATTGTGTGCAGTCTATGGCACTGTAGATGACTGAACTTTTTCTTTGCTACATCATTTCTCGCAAAATAGTTGAAGCAAAGGCTGTTTCCATTTCCCTTGATACCTTCTAGTATTGTACAAACAGCTACTTTTAAATGCCTTAGTTTATCTGCTGTTGACTTTAGAAGTAGTACAATTTGTAATATGACAGTGTGACTGCAGGAACGTTTTGTATAAAATGGATTGTGCATCTTTTTTTTCCCACAGGGAAAATGTCTAGACTCTTCAGGATCTTTGTAAAGCTGTTATCCAGACAAATTAGTTCCATGAATTTGACTCACATCAACCTCAAGAATTATCCAAATAAATGGGGTCACCAAGTCATTTTACTGTTAGCTATAATACAAAACTCTGCTTAAAATCTGTAAAGTTGACAGATAATTGCTTATCAGATGCAGTCCAACATTTTTTCTTCTTCCTCAGTTTTTCTTTTTTCCTTTTTTAGAAGATTTTCTGTTAATCTAAGAGTTAAAAATATTTCCCATCAGAGTGGGCGTTCTGTTGAGTAATAATTTTGGCTGTCTCTGAGCATTGCTAAATTGTATTCAGCATAGATGTCATAAGGAATAATTTGTGGCTAACATTTGATGGTCAGCCTATGAGTAGAAGTCCATGTAATACTGTTGTATTCTTAGGGAGTTGTTCTATTCATTTTGGGGAAGTAGTGATGTCATTATCTTCACGGTCAGTATCTTCTTTTTGATCTTTTATACTGTTCCAAAATTCTTACTAATGCCAAAAATTAACTCCTCCTTATCCACGATTTCTCATCTGGTTTTGATTGCACATTTCAAATAGCCTTTGATCCAGCATGTGCTTGTTACTTGTGCTTTCTTTGTGTGCCATATACTCAGTTTGATAAATTTTGAACAAAGAAATCCTCTGAACACAACTTACATTCACTTAGAGTTCATCTCCTCTCTAACACAAGCTCTAACAAATGTGCTTTGTTTTACTTCCAAGCAGCTAGAACTGTGAACATTATATTGTTTGGTCTTTTGTCTTTTGTGGAAGGAAAGGGAGAAAAGAAACAATGTGAATAAATTGAGTTAAGCTAAGTTTAGGAAGAGCCAGACTCCTAGTTTTAACAATTTCCCCAGCTGAATGGTATTTTCATGCTCTGTTTATGTGTGGTCTTTGAAGAGCATTTGTCAGCAGAACATAACTTTAATCACATGAAATAGCTTTCTGAGAGGTTTGGTTTTTTTCAGAGTTTGCATTATAGAATTAGGAACAAGTAGACTGAAAGGAAACATGAAATTACTTTAATTCTTGAAGAAGTCATGGCATGTCATCACATAGTTTATCCCCGTGTATATTTTATGGTGATAGACATGAAATGGTAAAGTATCTACTTTATCAGATGCATTTTCTGCTCTTTTGGATGATTTATGTCTAAGTCATGACAAAATTTCTAATGTCACACACTCATACAACTATCAGCAGAGAGCAAAGTTATAAATAACAACAACAAAAAGGAGTCTTCTTTTCTGAAGGACTAGCTGTCTTTAATGTGTTTGATCTCTAGGCTTAGTTGCTCTACTGCCTTTTTCTCATTTTCTCATGTTTTGCCCTAATAGCTGTCACCAGTTTCATATGAATAATTGCAGTTCAGTGCAAAGTCCACCAATATCTTTCAATGGTAAACTTATTTTTTTCTGCTCTGGACAATTCATCCATTTGCTGTTGGCCTGCCCTGAACACTCTTTCAGAAGTATGCCTCGCCATCACACAGTTGTCTGCTGTTTGTGGTGGGTTTTGTAATTCCCATCAGAAAAACACAATCTTTTAAGGCCTCTTTTGAAGATAATTGATCAGTTCAAATGATTTAAAAGTTTGTTTTGGTTTTTTGTCTCATTTCTCTTTGTGACTGTTGGGAGTTGCAGAGTAAGTGAAATGTGTCCATCCTTGTGAAGTCTTAGCCTTCCTGCTCAGGACATTACCTAGCTAAGTTGACATGTAGAATAAGTTGTCTTGAAAATTTCAGAAGAAATACCTGTTTATGGTGCATGGAAGAACAACATTTTTCTTTTTCAGACTTGTACTCTCAATTTTCAAAAATTTCTCTCAACATTACATCAGCAAGAGCCTGTAGAATCATCATCCAGTTAATCTTTCAGGACAATCAGGGTGAGGTCAGATGACTGCTTGTGCTACTGGAGAGTTACACACGAGGAGGTAGAACATCCACCATCATTTAGAGGTAAAATAATTGCAGATGTTTTCTACACAACAGGCAGGCTGCTATGGCAGTTTCTTTAAGTATCTGCAGTGCTGAAGCAGAGCATCAGATTTCACTGATTTCATTGATAATTGTCTTATTTTTTAAAGTTTTGTGCCTGCAGAGTTTGGAAATAGAAAGGAAATTAGACTTCAGGGAATAAATCCTTGCCTAAATCAGAAGAAGATGACAATTAATTCCAGGTGAGTCACCTGGATTATCTTCAAGATTGAAGATGCTATGTATATAATGATAGATTTCTAAACCTGTATTTGGCTAGCACCAAAAAACATGTCCAATTTGTGCACCACTAAACCTTTGTTAGGAAGTACATAGTTGCTCTTAATCCAGAAAATTGCAAGCAGATTTTGTCCTTCATATCCATTTATCCAAGACCAAGACTTCTTGCCTTAGATTTCCAAACTTCCCTCCTATTTTGTTATTTCAATTAGAGCTTATTTGTCTTTTAAGTATGCCAGATTGATAGTATTTGGCAAGGACATTTTTTTCACAACGGATTATTATCTCAGATCACATAACCTGAAAGAATCATATTGTTACTAGTAGATGATGCACAGACTAGTAATTGCTTATTGATAGATAATGTTTTAGGTAGTTCAATAACAGTTGTTGAACTCTGGATGGTTTGTTTGAGAAGGCTACATAAAGTTTGTGAAACTGAAGGTATTTTGGTCTTTTGACGTTTTATTTTTAGATTTCAGTGGAGAAATGCTGAAGAACAGCAGTGATTTTCCTTCTGTTATCGTCAAAGTGTTTCTAAATAGTTTTTCTTCTGAATGTTAGAATTATGTTAGAGGTTCTCTTTGAGCCAAAACAAACAATTCTTACTATATAACTAGAAACAATTTAAAATAATTTAAGGAATATTTTCATAGTGGAGCAATTACTTACAAAAAAGTCTTAGTATTTTCCTCTCTGGTGAATCATGATTGAAGTAGGCAGAAAATAATGAAAATTTGAACCTAGTATGTATGTGAAATGTGGAAAACCAGCAAAATTAAAGGGAAATAAAAGAAAGTAGCCGTAAGCTTGGAGTCTGATCACAGGAACATTTGGTTCTTCTTAAGCCTCTTCAGCTGCTGAAAATTGAGATGCATGAGATATGCATATGCATTGCTGGCTAAGCTTCTAGGGACAGAAATAAAGAGCAGTCGTTTGACAAATGCATGCCAAACCGGCATTTTCTGAAGGCCAACAAACCAATGCATAGGTGAGAAAGGATATTAGCCAAGGTACTCTTACTGATGTATTATCATTTAAACTAAGATTTTTTTTTACATTAAGCATGAAGAATTTGACATTGATTATAATAATTTTATGTAACAAAATTAATTTCTGAGTATCTGTTGCTGGTATAGAACAATTAAAGCTTCATATTTTTATAGTGTTTCCATGAGGAATGTGTACTTACTCTTCATGCCAAATTTTTTATGCACCATGAAAACATGTATCATTTACAGGTGATACCAACCAATGATCAGGTTCAATAAAAATCAGTAGTTTGGTGATATATTCCATGTAATATTAGTAAGGGAAGTGGTGGCATTTTGAAATTAGAAGTAATTTCTATGACATTTTCCAGTCAATATTTTACCCCAGAGGAGTGTGTTCTAGTTACTCTATGGAACCAGATATTTGATGTCAGAAGCTCTTTGCAAGTAGCTGCTAAAAAGAGGTGTCTCAGCTTTCCTGCCTGCAATTTCCTACACCATTGCGTTTCAGCTAGCAGCTTGTTCTCTGGGTTTGGCCCTTGAGACAGTGACTGTCCTGGCCTCCTTTTTCCCCTGGGACAAGTAAGGAATGGGTTGTGGCCAGACCCTGCCGCTGCTCGCACCGGTAGCCGGAACTCAATTTGCTGTTGCGCCCTCCAGAGCTCATGAGAAGTGAGCAAGCAGAACACTTTTACTCCAAAACTGTGGTCCAGCCATAATAACAGTATCTTTCTGTATAGTAAGAACTGAGAAATAGTGTCGTTTGCACTCATGAATACACACAAAGCCATGTACACACAATATATGTGGAAGGATGTCCTTGGTGTCAGCTATTCTACTTACTACAGTGTCTGTCTTTAGAGGGCCTGACTTGTGTATTTGAAGCGGGTTTTTTTTTAAGCAAATATATTTGTCTACATTAGGATCTATCATTCCGTGGGATTTTCCCCACAATATACTCACAGCATGGCTGGGAATGAGCCTAATTTTTGTATTGATTTAGAAAAAGTGGTTGATTTAGAAATAAGCAAGGGGAGAAATATCTTGTTTCACTTAAATAAGTGAAAGATTAAAAAAAGAAGAGATATATGAACATAGAATTAAAGAGCAAATATGAGACAAGTTGGTAACTAACTGGCCTTGATGCTCTGTACTGCTTGAGTCCAGTATATCATAGTTAGAAGATATCCCATGATCTTATCAGTCAGAAATTGGTCATGCCGTTTGGGATCATTGGATGTGGCAAGGGAAGAAAGTTATTGAGGGGAAGAGGAGGTACAGAATATTTATTGAGATGCTTTGTGTTAGCTGAAGATAGAATAAGAAGTTATACATTTATGGGGCCTTCTGTTCTCACAACAAAATAACATTGGAAATGTGTATTTCACATGATCTTCATGTGGGAGAAGTAACGGCTGTCCCAACAATTTGTTGTTCTATTTGCTATGTGACACAAATTATCCTGAAAATACATTTGCTAGTATTTAACTGGTGCATCATCAGTTAATACTGCAAATACATTACTGCAGGCAACATTCATGTGGTTTGTTCCTGTGGGCTGTTTGATAGTCAATGAAGTAACTTCATAGTTACAGTAAATGAAATTTAATGCTCAAATGACTTTTGATTTTTACAAGCAGAACTGCCTCCTGGAAAAACTATGGAACTGCTAAACTGTTTGCTTTTTCAATAACGCTAGACAATTTATATTAAGATAAAGTTGCAAGTGAACTATTGTGCTGGCTGGCTGAGAGTACAGAAATACACATGCACACCTGAGCTGGATTTTCTTTCAAATGCTTGTGTTATTCTGTATGTTATTTATTATTTACAGAATACTCATTGCTTTATGAACCAGTGCTTGTGCTTCTTCAATGCTCTGCTGAAATGATTCTCCTGTTATTTCTGAACTTGGATTTATTCCAAGAGAAGGTCTGGTTTCCTCAGTCAGACTTGCCAGTGTTTCAGCCTTTATACGTTACATCAAATCTGCATGGATCTGAAAGCACGTCTTCATCACGGTTATGCAATTGTCATGCATAGCTGTGATTTGATTAAAATACAAAAGAATACTTCTTTCTTAATGGAAGTGCACAGAGGGGTTTTGATGTACCCTCAGAAGATGTTGAACAGGGCCTTGCTGACTGCAGTGCTCTGTTATATTACAGCATGGAGCTTTGCAGCCTGTTCAGGCTCTCTGGAAAGCATGGTTAGGGTCACTTGCTGTACCTATTGCTAACCCCCCCTGGAAATCTGTGAGCAAGATCTCGGTGGGCAACTACTGAGGTCAGTACTGGTTTTTGCTGTGTTTTGAAGTCTTAGTCATGTTCTACTTGTGAGATGTTAGGCGCAGTCAAGCTCTTTATTGACTTGCTTAAAAAATACTGAGAAATTTGAAAGTCTTTCCAAAAATTTACCCAGTTGAAGGTTATAATGTTCTTCAGACTCTGTTCCTGAAGCATTAAATGTAGTGGTGCTATTTAAAGTCAAGAATGATAAGAGAATGCTCTGGCGTTAGTTATCTCACTTATAAATCATGTTAGGTGTTTGGATTTATGTGATCTTGATATGTACAGTATATATAGAGAATGTCTGTCTAGAGTGTGCACATTTAATGTCAAAGGGGAGTGCTCTGTAACAGGGTTGCTCTAGTGACTCTGCAGGGACTTATTAATCTGGGGATTTCATATTTGAAAGAAGTGGTGTTTGATTTTGCAGGGTGCAGAAAGTACCTGCAAGGAAATTGGGGTGGCCTTAACAGGAGTAACTTCAGATCACGGAATGCTGTTTAATGCTTCTGGGATTAAGCATTGCAGGTGCAGCTTATTTATATCATGTGAACTAACCATTTCTGTTTATGTTGTTTTGTATTGTTCTGATATATAAACATAAAAAAAATCACAGCAGTGCACTTAGCAGACATGTTATATCTGATGTGTGCTATGTGTGGCAGTGGTGCTGGGCATGTCACTGTTCGATTTTCACATTTGAATGGAAGCAAAATACTTCTCTGATTTATTATTTAAAGTCCAGTACAGATCCAATGAAGAATCCTGATTTAAATACTTTGCCATTATTTCATAGTAATATTTGGTTGCAAAGCAGATTTTTCAAAACTCTTATGCAAGAATCTCTTAAATTAGTTCTTACTGCCTTTGACTTAAGATAAAAGAAATACGGAATATAAATAATGTGCATCTAATTCCTTGATTTCTATAAGCAAATGAAAGCAAACATAACCTTTTAAAACTCTTATAATTGGCAGATCATTAAAATGCTTCATTTTAGATGTTCCATTATGAGAAAGTTGTGACACCTTGATTAGACCTAGTATTTTGTTGGGTATTTGTAATCTGTTTGAGATAGCATCTTTTCCACGTGCCTTAAAAACTCATATAGAAACAAGTAAGATGTGTAATAGGAATTCCCTTCCTTCCTCTGCTCCATGATATTTTGGTAAGTGAGGCTGTTTCTGGGATAATCTGTGATTTCTTTTAGTCTTAAATTAGATATATTCCTCTTTCTTCTACGCTCACTCTTCTTCCTTTCTTGGACCCCACAGAAAATTGGAGGAAAGGCCACCTTTTTATATGTATAAAATTGAGTTATTTTAAGCAGTTTTCAGTGACTCAGCACAGGATATTAATTGCATAGCTTTTTACAACAAAAATACCCACTGGAGCCCATTAGTGTATGGTGCACTGGTGAGATGGGCTGAGAGGGATGGGCCTGGACAACCCCAGCAGAGCTGGAACCCCTGGAGCTGGTGGCACCTGAGCCAAACCAGCCAGCTGAGGCTGGGAAGGGAGTAGAGAGAAACTGGGGGAATCATTAGCTTAATTTCCATTCTTGTACCATGAAATCAGGCTATTTTTTGGGCCTTTCAACTCACTTGTGGAAGCACACAGGAGCACATGAGCAAAGCCACTTAAAAAATGCAGATTTTATAGGTGTCTTAGAAGCCACCTCAGAAGTTTATGGAAGTGAAATGATTTCACTTTTTTTTCCCCACTATTTCTACTTTCAAACTAGTGTCTAAATCCCTTTTAGAGAATCACCAGCTTTTGTACAAACTAGTACAATTTTCAGCAGGGAATGTTTGAGACTTAATTTTGATCCTTCAGTCACTGCGTATCTTTCCTATTATCACTGAAAAAAATATTCCAGGACTGTATTTGTAAATGCATCTCTACTAGTGTTTCAGAATTTTATTTTTTGATTCTGTCAAGTTTTTAAAAGAACAGAACACATGGAGCTGATTGGATGTTACTTTCTGAGAGGCTTTTGCTTGTGTCTTACACAAGAGGCTGTTACTGAAAACTTGGTAACCATGGGGTGAAAGGTAAAGCCCTGTTACTGATTAAAAAGAGTAAGTAAAAAAAGCAACGTTCATATCATTATCTGGAAAGGAAAATTATTGTCAAGTAAAAAGGGAGTTAATAGAAATTTGTTTTTATAGGAAAAAAATGTTCACTAAAGATAGTTACTGGAAAGATTTCCCCTTTTGATGCAGGGACAGAGATCCTTTTTAGCCTTTACAGTTGAAAAAAATTTAAAGAAAAATAAAAATGAAACCAGAAAAAAGCACCAAACAACCCCACCCCCACACAAGCAACACACCCCCACACCAAC
>WBMY01018383.1:565348-688561 GCA_013397315.1 Donacobius atricapilla | reverse complement strand
AAAACCCCCAAAATACCCCAACCCCTCACAGATATTCCAGCAACAAAAAATTTGAGTAAACTGAGGAGAGACTGATTGGCTGGGGTGAAAAAAACTAAGTTGAAGGAAGTCCTATATTATTGAAGGATTGGGAAATAAACTTTCAGTTGGTTTATTCAGGTAGTGAAGCAAGTGATAACTAGAACGGGGTGACCTTGGAGAGCTATAAATGAAGCACATTCAAAACAGCTAAAAAAGCATTATCTCTGTACATGATAATACAACTTTTAATAATTAATAAGCCAGAGCCTCATTATTTGGGTAAAAAAGCTTGGTGTTTTGACTTTTTTGACATCAAGTACTACTTTTAAATGTCAGTTGAATTTACATAGGCTGGGATGATTTCTATGAATTGTGCCAAATTACCTACCTAAGTGGCCTTTAGATGTGCAATTGCACATTTGGCTCAAACATGGACTATTGTCAGAAATTGAATACTTCCTTTTTTTTTAACGTTTGCTTCGGTCCAGTATGTTGTAAGTTCCAACAGGCTTATAAAAAAAGCAGAATAAGATGCTGCCCAATAGCTTACACTGCAAAAAATCCACCATGCCTTACTAATTTGTTTTCTAGTAGATCTGTCTCCTTGCTCTTACTGAAAGCCCATTTGTAACTTCCTGCCTCTGAGGGAGAGGTGTACTCATGCTTCAGCTGGCTAGTGGTGCCTTCTCCTGCTTCTTCCCAAGCTGCGGGGTGGAGCTGCATCTGACACCCCTTCCCCAGGTGTCCAGGGAGATGCAAAACAGAATCATTTCAGTTTTGGCAAGACATAGCATCATAGTTTATTTTCAATTACAGATCAAGTCTAGTTATAACTTGGATTTTCTTGGTTCTTCTTTGTATATATTACAAACTTTTTAATCGAAATTTCCTATCTATATTTATCCTGTATTCAAGACCAAAAAAGTATGTGTGGATTTTTTTTTTTTTTATTCATAATATGGCTTTAAATAGTTACTTTCCTTCTTGAAAAATCTGATTTTAGACTTAGGGACAGCACTGTGAGTCAGTTCCACAAAAATTTCCTTTGGACCCCTGGCAATATTTGGAATTCAGCAAATGGCAGCTTGTAGCTGTCTGGGACAAGCTTAATATTAGGTTAAATTACTCATTCCTGGATCAAAATAACTAATGGGAATTTGTGTTAACGTAGCCCTTCTTCTTGCCACAGATGAAATGATGCAGGATTTCAGGTTTATTCTCCTTCCCTGGATTAGTCAAGTAGTATGTGATTATTTTTTATAGGTTGTATTAAGTTTCTTTTATAGAGGTTCAGGATTTGAGGTATTTCCTGAGTACAAACTGAAAAAAAAATTATTTAAGAAAATCTAAGAGACTTGGCAAGTGATAATTTTATTTTAATCTCTACAATATTTTGTAGGAACTAGTTTCAGTAATCTGCTTAAACCATGAGAAGTAATCTAAATATATTTTTATTTTAATAAATAGGAAGTCTTTTTAAAAAGTGTTGAATTGTAATTTATTCTCTTCAGAAATGATCCTGTCATAACATTATAGAGGTACCCTACACTGCTGATGAGCTTTATAAAGATTCTTTCTCTCTTTAATGTTTATGATCATCTTGTGTAGATTAGCCCACAGATTCATTGGATTTTTATTCTTAGAACCACAAGTCAGAACCACTAAAATGTAATTACTTTATCTAGAAAAGATTCTTTCTGGCTACTTGATGAATCCTCACAGTATATCTTCTCATAACCCATGAGAGCTGCACAAAGTGTACAAAACATGTTGTGTTTCTTTTTCATGGTGCATGTCAAAAGTTGAGTTTGTTACAGTTGGTTGCAAAATGGAAGGATGGCCATGGTTCACTAAGGCCTGGGCCTGTAAGCACTTCTGTTCATGTTTAACTTTGGTGAGTTATATGGGCAAGCACGTGGATATGCATGTGCACAGTTAACACCTCTAGTTATATAAAACTCCGCAGATTTTTTGGCCCGTAGCTGCAAGGCTGTGTCTGTGAGACAAGTCAGAGTCAACAACAGAGTAGCTTTTAATTTTGTCACTTGAGCATCTGTAGAACTCGGTTTCAGTTTTTGCAAGAGTTTCAAAATTATTGGTTTGGGGTCTTTTTTTGTAAAACTAAAATCCCCTGAGCATGAATTTTTGCATAACTCTATAAAAAAAATGTTCATACTCTTTTGATAGGGAAAGAGAAAGTCTTAAAAGGATTCCTCAATAGGAAATTAAAATAATTTTTACCTTCAGTTTACTCCCTCTAATGTGGACAACTGCTTCTTGGCAAGAAGAGAATTCCTGATCAACTTTTTAATGGAAAGAAAGTGCTACAAAAGTCCTTGGGGTATGTAAATCAGAGAACCCTTGGATGAGGCTCTTTATAATCCAGGTGATACAGTAGTTAAGGAGCAGAAAATTCTCTAATGTCAGAACTCATTGTTGTTGGTCCAAACACAGCTGGATTTGTAACTGGAAACAAAGTGAGAGCCACAAAGTGGATCTACCACAGCTCTTTCCTGGAGGGAAACAAGAATTTCCCCTGAGAGAGAAGCTGGGTATGCTATACAGGCAGCTGCCGCCACACAGCACTCTGTCTGCTCAGTCTTGCCCAAAGAGCTCCACATCTGGCATCCTTCACTGAACCCCACTAGACCCAGCCCTTTATGAACATCTCTCTCATGCTGCTTTGTCTCACACCTCAGCCACACAAACACGTCTTTCAGCTGAATCTACAGAATTACCTTTGCTGGGTGGCAACATGGTCTCCTTGTAGTTTCAAGCGTGTGTTACTGACAACACATCCCAAACTGTCTTAGTGTCTGTCCATAGGACCTTTGATCCAAACACTGCATAATCCTCCAATATGCTCCAAAACCAGTTTATTTTCACAATGGCCATGGAAGGACTTTACTTAGTGTCACAGTGGGATTTCCCCATGCATTTCTTTCAAGATGTGTTAACAGTTTCCCTGACATAGGCGTGTTTAACCACATTGGGCACCAACGCTGTCGCTGGTGCCTCTCAGAGTGCCCACTCTGCCAGCCCGGGCTAACCCTGGCACAGGCAGCAGCAGGTACAGCTCCGGCTGCCACGCACCCCGGGCTGATCCTGGGGGTTCCTCAGTGGACCCAACTCACGGCACCGGCCCGAGGGTGTGTTCTAGTGACTAAGGCGAGGAGAAAGGAGGGCTCTGCAGAGGGGTTGCTACATGAGTTTATTGGGGACCTCCTCACCTCAAGGTCTTTCCTTGGCAGAGCAGAGAACAAAGGATGAACAGTTACTGTATGCTCAGGTGGGAGGAAGGGAAGGAGATAAGGGATTCACCAACCAGGGTAAGGCAGGGAGTAGCCCGAGGGGTGAGGGACACCTTGGGGGTCCAATCTCCCTGAAAGGGAGGGGGACCCCTCTGGCTACAGCCCATCACTCAACACCCTTCGGGGGCTCTCCAGCAGCAGGGATGGACCCCTGGGCTGTCAGACATGTCCCTAGAGGAGGGGAGTAGGGAATGGATACGTGACTGTGGGGGGAGATGAAGGGGTACAACCAAATTTTGTATAACAACGGGGTACATGGACTGAACCACAAATTAACATACAACACAGATTATAAAACACATTGCTACAGAAAATGGCATTCCAGTTGGGTGTTTTGTCATGAAGACAGTGGATATGATTTATCTGAAGGCCAGCAAGACTTTCTCTCCCTCCCTCACTGCCTGCATGGCTGGGCAAATAGCTGGCCAGCTCGCAGCCCTCCAATCACCTGGGCTGCCAAGCCTCCACCCCTCAACACGGAGGGCTCCCACACCACCTGCAGCTGGCTTTTAAAGCAAGTCTTTTAATAAAATCACTTTAACTCATTACTCTTCCATTTACGACAGCAGGAGTTCAGGACTGAGTAAGAGGAGCAGAAATTTGCCCCGCAGAAGTTGCTCTGAATCAGGTGAGTAATGAAGTTTACTGCTGAAAGCAATAACCTGAAAGCAACCTAAGTTATCTTAGGAAACCTTGCCTTTAACGTATGTGCTGTTTGAGAAGCAAGAGCTGTGGTATGCGGTTTGTTTACATTACAGCATTATTCTGTCTTTGGTGAAGTAAAAATTCAGCATTAATATATAGAAGATGCAGTTATGGTTTCCTTCCCAGTCTGACTAGAAGGTGTTTTTGTTTTTGAATGATGAAGCTTTCTTTGCTTTTCCCTTTTGTGCATTTTATACTTCTGTTCCAGGTTCTGTATTCCAATTTTATGGTTTATTATTGAAATGTGCTAATATTTCAAGCCATTAGGAGTTTTGTGAAAGTCTTGGGCACTACATGAACTTTAGGACACTTGCAGTAAAATAATGTATATGCCATGCATGTGTGTGTACACATGAAAATCATAGACTATACCTACTTTTGCTTCATTTCTGAATTCTTTCACTTTAATTATTTTATAAGATCTTACTTTCATATAGTATTGCACACGATCTAATAAATATACTACTGCAATTTTGAATAAGGCTACCTGTACTTAATAGGAAAAAAAGTCGTAAACTCTTAAAGGTTTTTGGGAAAAATAAGGCTAAAAAAAGATGATAAATTTATCTGTATTAACCAGTATATATTTATATTTTCCCATTTTCAATATGTTACAAACTATTTGGAGTATTTTATTCCTAATTGGTATGCTGTTTAAAATGTTTAAGTACTGCATCTAAAATTAATAGTGTATTACATAATACTAGCTCAACAATAGTTTTGAGTAAAATATCTTTATTTTATTTTGGCTTCAAAAATCATTAAACATAAATCTCAATAACAGTACTATAATGTTCAGAGGTTTCATATTGCTTTATAACATTTGCTTTCCATATGAGATTTTTGAGGTTTTTTATTTGAATTTTAATGGAAAATTTTGTGGGAAAAGCTGAATGGCAACTGCAGCAAAACTTCGGATTTTCCCATGTGTAGGTTGAGTTTAATGTGTACTAACTTAAACCATGTATGAGACAATAAAATTAAAAATTTATTTTAATGGAAGTAAAATTATTGACACATGATGTAAGATACCTTTTTTGGCTCCAATAGCCACATATTTTTTGTGGGGGATAGGAGGCTAGGTTAGATTTTTACATAAAAAACGCTTTGCAGAAATGGTAGATGTTATATGATCATGAAGCAGTCAAAGCAGGTTTAAATATTAATATAATCTTTGCAGATAGATATAATCTTCGGTCCTTGCATTGTGTTTTTAGTTACAAATTTTTTGACATCAAATATTTCCTGACAGAAGTGGGCTAACAACAGATGACAATTAAATGTTCCTGATCATCCACCTGAACAAAGAGTTGGTATGAGTTGTAAGGCTGAACGTGTCCTCTTGGACTGGCATTCAGATGTGTAGTGGGCAAGCAGTAAATGGTCTGGTTTACAATTGGTCAGGAGAGGCTGAAATAAAGATGATTTTATCAGCAGATACTGTAGAGAAAAAATGTAACCAAGACAGTAAAGAACAAAAGGGATTGATCAAAAACCTGCTTATGCAGGTACACTGACAAACACTGTGAACGTCCATCAGACATAAGAAAGTTTTGTTTTGTTTTTTCCTCCCCCGTTAGATAAACCTGTCAAGTTCCTTTTCTGTCAAATTTATGTCCTATTCTCCTGCCTGTATCTTTGTTGAAAGTGGTTGAAGGGGTAAAACTAAACTGCAGTGTGGATGGCTTAGCAGTTCTCTCTAGGAATTCGTTCAAGGAAGGAGGAGGTTTCCGTTAGGGCTGGTCATTGGTCTTCAAGTCTAAGGCAGTTGAACTGAGACCTGCCTTTTTTGGAGGACTGTTGGAGGTGTATTCTGTGTTTACAGCGTAACCTGTAGCTAAAATAAAACTTGCTCCAAAGAGACTTCAGAAGTGTGGTGACCCAGCACATGCGGAGCCAAAGAGCTGCCACCTCAGTTGTATGCTGCAGAAGGAATAAGCCAACATCGGTAACAAATAGACTTCACAGGTGTTTGCTTGTGACAAAGTGGAACTTCCTTTGCTTGTGACGCAGCACTCTCTGTAAAGCAGACTTCAAAGTGGAGCCTAGCACAGGTTGGAATGCGTGAGAGAGTCATCAGGTTGTCTGTTCCATACCACAATCAGAAATAACTGCATACTGTTGGTGAGTTCAAGGGCATTTTCCTTTGTGGTTTCTTATCACTCATTGCCTATGTTTAAACCCTGTGTAAGATCAGGATTCAATCTTTTCTCTGTTTAAACTGCATGAACTATACAGGCCACCCTGACTGGTGGTCCTTGCAGGCTACATGCCTAATATTGCTGTTCAAAGGCAGGCAGGTATCCAACTCTGCTCCAAGAAATGTATGACTGGTGCACCAGAGATGCCTCAAAAGCACTCACTTCCTTCTTGATTGATTACCCAGTGTAATTACCAAAAATCCTCTTTCCCAAGCTGCCAAGTGTGCCTTCCCAGGAAGGCTCAGAGCAGAGCTGGTGCTCCTCAGCTGTGCAGGACATTCAGCAGGGGCCCAGGCCAGAGCTGGCAGAGTTCAGGGCAGTAGAGGCCAAGATGAAGCAGAGCCCACAGTCGTGTTCTAGGATGAGGCAGGGTTATGCTGCAGCAGGGAAAAGAGGAAGAATAAAGGGGCAGTCAGGAAAATTCTGAAACCTGCAAGTCGAAAAGTAGGAGAGATCATTTATTAATGTGTTCACTTACCCTACTTCGTGTTCCTCTCTGTCGTGAAGACCAGCAGAAAAGAAAACTGATATTTGTCCAAATGCAGGAAAAAGATCTATGAGCCTGCAGGTATATGACCCTTTACAAGTGTGGTGGCGGTCAGTATAAGCTTGTCCAGGACAATGCTGCCACCAAAAGGCACACCCAGCTGTTACCTTCTTTGCTTCTGGAGGTTTGTATTTTAGCCTGAGATATGCTCTGCCTCAGTGTTCTGATAAACTGCTTGTGAGTCAGCACGTGTCAGCAGTGAGTCATTGCTCAGGCCATTCTCTTGCAGGGGTAATGCATTAAAGGATCTGCTTTACAAGGGACACCTCAGAAAAACATTACACTTGTCAGTTATTTCTGGAGACACTTGTCACCTCATACCTATGTCATTTGGTCCTGTGTGAAGCCAAGTAGTTTTGTAATTTTATCAGTTCTTCCTGCTGCACTGTCTTATCAAGTTTGAAGTCTTGGAATGTCTCAGCCAAATCTGAAAGGGGGCTGTGCCTGAGGTACGGTGCTGCACTTGGCATGCAGCAACAGAAGTTGTGAAGCAGGATTCAGGCATTTTTTGTTATGAGTTTAGGCATACTAGGTATAGGAAACTGTGAAAGATGTGCTGGATTCCAGTGGCTGCTATAAAGGGATATGTATTTGTCAAGTCCATGTTAGGATGAATATACTTACAAAGAGAAGTTTGCCATGCACATGAGGTGGTTTTTTTTTTTTTCCTCGACAGACACAAAGTTTGTATATTGAACTTTGTCTTTGGTTGTGCTCCAGTTTCTAAAGGCTAAAGAAGAAAGGCTAGGTTTCTGTCAGAAGAGGTGCTAGCTTGTGCCTAGAGAGAACTAGCCTCCTTCCTCTCCCCAAGAAGCAGAAATCAGAAGCAGAAAAACTCCTATTTTTCCACAAGGATTCCTTCTCAGCAGAGAAAACCATCACTTACTGGTCACTGCAGTAAATAGCTATACAATTTTCAAGACTTCTTGTCCCAAATGGCAGAGAAGCAAAACAATCTGGGATGCCATTTGAATAACAAGAGTTTCTTAGTGGTCTGAGAACAAGATTTGCCAGAGTATTTTTTCCTGTTAATGAATTACCAAATGAAATATTATGCAAGGGGAGGGAGAAATAATTCCTTAAAAAATGCTATGTTTCTGCAACATTGAAATTGCTAAGGTGAAGGGCATGGAGTCACAAGAGCGTTGCTGCATGTCACATGGACTGAAGACTAATAAGCATATTAATACAACATCCTAAGTGGTTGCTACAGCTTCAGAACTGTCATTAGGGAAAAACAAAGGGGCCTCAGAATATTTGTCTAAGTACAGCCCAGGACAAGTAAATCTGGCTATGTGGGAGTGGAGTGCTTCAGCCTCAGACCCAAAGAAAGGCTGCTCATCCTGAAGGGCTCAGGAGACACAGCAGGGGATTTTGCCTGAACAGTTCAATGCTAATTCCCTTAGAAGATATTGTGGATCTCTGCAGACATGAATATCATCTGAGTTCTGTAACTGGTGAAATCTTCATAGTGGGTGATAATACATACCTTGGGCAGATTCTTGTGTCTGGGAGCCTGGTGTGCTGAAAGGACAGCCTAATTGCAGCAGAGTTTTGGAAGCTTGCCTGTCTGCCTCCTCCCACTGTCCTGGGCCACCTATCACCTTTCTAAGGGGATTAAGCATCACTGCCCACAGCTGTTCAGTTCCATTCACTACCCTTTGTCAAATTCCCTTTATTTAAAAGGGAACAGAGCCCTTTTTTCTTAAGCTTGCTCTTTGAAGACAAAAGTGGCATGTTTGAGTGTATTGGGGGAGCTATTACCGGAATAGGGTGAAAATGTTTTTTCTCTTCTCTGTCGATTTTTTTTTTTCTCCAAGAAATCTTGCATAGGGATGGCAGAGTTCCTGATACTCTCTGCTTCTGACTCTCTGTTTTAGGATCAAACACTGTTAATTGAGCTATCCAGCTTCATACGAAGTCATCTCTGTTAGTGGATTGAACTAGTGTGAGTAGAAATGTCCTTTAGTAGTCTAGGAAACTGATACAGACCAGGAAGGAGTAAACCAAACCAATTCCTCTAAATTACATAGATTTTCAGTTCCCAGGAGGTTTCCACTGAACAAATCATAGAGTATAGATATGGTTTATCTATGGTTTATCTACAATCATATAAAATCATAGAGTATAGATATAGTTTATGGTATGAGTTGCAAAGACGAACATCAGTTTGAGAAGATGACAGATGGTATCACTTTATTCCTACCAAACTCTTAGCTAACAACAAGATAATTCAAACAAATACATAAAGACAGAACTTGTACATTGATGTTGCCTCTTTAAAATATTATTTTCTATGGGATGTCCATGTCCTCTCTCCCAAGAAAATGCTTTGGACCCTCAGTGACCATTTGTTTTAGCTAGGAAGCTAGATCACTGCTGTTCCTAGCAGGCACCATTATCACAGGCCAGAGAAGGGCTGCCCACCTGCTGGCCTCCAGGACCAGGTTGGTCACAGAATCTGAGCTTGTGTGCTAGAGCTGATCACATCCTACACTGTGACGGGCACTCAGAATATTGAAGAACTGCAGCTGGCATGGGATGAGCAGTTCGCCCATCAGGTTTTGTTAGATGATTGTTAGGCAGAGGTGTGCAAGATTTCTTGTAAGCATAATTAGATCTGGGAAACTTCACGGGTGTGTGTGAGGGTAGAAACACTATTTTAATCTGCTTGCAAGCAGTTCTTACTGAAGCAAATTCTAAAAACAAAAGCTATATATTTGAAGACAAAAGGATATTGATTTGGTACTCTCAGAATAATGTATTTTAAACTTTTTCTGTTTATAGTCCTAGTTTTAGATTCCAAAACCCCTTATTTATGTTGGTGTTGATCTTTATCTTTAAAGGCTCTATGATATATGAGATAATAGGCTGTGTCTGATTTAGAAGTGGTTAAGAAGTGGCCATTAGCAGATAATTAGAAATCTTTTTTTCTTTTTTATGGCAGTGCAATACACCCAAGGATAATGGATCTCCTTCCCTGGGGACATAAGTGCTACATATAAAATTAGGAATAGTGTGTCCCTAATTTGTTTCCTGGGGAAAAAGCACAGGCCATCTTATTGAATGTCACAAAACAGTGTGAATATGTTAGTTAGTAGATGCGATTAGAGTTCTTCATGCAAATACTTTTTCCCATTGTTTTTCACCAGAGTCTACACCACCTTTTGCATACTGGAATAATTTCCCTTATTTCAGAGCTCAACATCCAGCATGTTGCCCTGTGGACCAGCTCTGTCCTTTATTCGGTGTCTGGTGCGGAAGAAGAACATCGATGGCGAAAGTCTTGAGGACACCAAGTTGTGCCGATGCTTATCAACACTGGACCTTATAGCTCTGGGGGTAGGAAGTACCCTTGGTGCTGGTGTTTATGTCCTTGCTGGAGAAGTAGCCAAATCCGATTCTGGACCCAGCATCGTGGTTTCTTTCCTCATTGCTGCTCTTGCATCTGTGATGGCAGGTCTCTGCTACGCTGAGTTTGGTGCTCGTGTTCCCAAGACTGGTTCTGCATATTTGTACACTTACGTTACAGTGGGTGAACTGTGGGCTTTTATCACTGGCTGGAATCTCGTTTTATCCTATATTATAGGTAAGCTTAAGAACAAACACCGGTCCCCGGGGTTTTTGAGACAGCAGATAAAAGGTAGAGACTTAGGGCTGTTTTTCTTTTCTGTCTCTACGCTTAGCTACTGTTCCTTTTTAATCCTGCAGAGATGAAATAACCAAAATAATTTGATTAGGTTATTTCCTTCTGTACAAACAGGGTTTTTGCAAGATATTTTTGTAACAGTGTGATGTATGAACCACATACCTTGTATGAAGTTTGTGTCAGACAATTCAGTGATGATGCAGAAGAACAAACAGGATTTATTTGCCATCTTTGGTCAGCAAAAAAAATTACAGTAAAATCAATAAGCATTTTTTTTTCAGTATACACAGCAAGGATGTTTACAGGGACTCCCTTATAGTACCTTACAGGAAAGTCATGGTGTTGAAATACTGACTTGCTACTATATCCTTGTACTAATTAAGTGCTGTCCTATCAGGTAATCCCATAAAATACAGAGGTCACCAGACCTGAATAAAATAAATGCTTATATGGCAGATAGTCGAATAGCTATTTCAGTGCTTCAACAGAGAAAATATTTTGGGATTTAAAAATTATTTCTCCCAGAGGAATGTGTTCCAAACTTCCATTATATTGTGTATGAGCATACCTAGCTTTAGAGGTGTACCTACAGGATGGTTATTCAAATCAATACAAAACTGATGTTCCCCAGTATTGTATTAAAATGTATTTCATGAGAGGAGAGTTATACAAATAAGATTGTATTTGGCTGTGCACTCTTTACCACAGGAGAGTATTAATTTTAAATACAGATTCTAGTAATATGCATCTTGCTAGTAATATTTTTTTTTTTGCACTTAAAGGTGGGCAAACTTTCCTTCATGTTCTTTCTTAAAGTGCTTTCCTATGTTACTTTTTATTGCTTAATTTATATCATATCATAATTCTAGAAATAAGCTTCTTCCAGGATTAGCCATAACTGACACAAAAATAATTTCTGCAATATTTTGGGAATAAACAAGGCAAAAATTTGTATATTTTGGTTCTAGAAAAACTTGTTACCATGTAACAAGCAGAGTTCTTAAACCTTAAAATTCTTCAGCAAAACAAACATCACAGACTCTGCTTTTTGAAATACAAGTAGCAACAGGCTTCATTTTGTTTCTTTTTCAGTAGAAATAGCTGTATCCCACAGTACAGATGTAAAACCCTAAACATGCATGTGTTTTATCAAGGTACATCAAGTGTAGCAAGAGCCTGGAGTGGCACCTTTGATGAACTTCTTGGAAAACGGATCGGTCACTTCTTCAGTGCCTACTTCAGAATGAATTACCCTGGGCTAGCAGAGTATCCTGACTTCTTCGCTGTATTCCTTATATTACTTTTATCAGGTAAGACAATACATGGCTTAATTTATGGTGGTTGTGATATTTTACATTTAAAAGTGCTAAACTGTAGGGTTTTGCACCAGAAATACCTTAAGGAAGTTCAGAGGCATATTTTGTACTGGCATAATGGCTCTGTTAATTAAATGTGTCTAATCAAATTTTCACTTGCCACTCTCTTCTCTTGAAACTGAGACATGAACTAATCACTTGTCAGTACTTTTTTTATAAAATCCATAATACAGATAGATGGTAATAGGAAAATGACACAGTTCTCTGTTTTTTCATGCCTTTATCACCAACAAATGCTTTCAGAGTGGCCTGGAGGTTAAGCTCTGTACTTTGGTAATGTGGTCTCTTAAATTATGTATTGTCCATGTAGTGGGAATTAGTAAGGGGGTTTTTCCATCTGAATTGTTCACTTATTTGGTATATAATAACGTTCCCATTTTGAAGTCTTCAATTGTCTCTTCTAGACTTTGTTTGATTGAAAAGGCACTCTAAAGTACTTATATGGACCAACAGACCAGTTTGAAACCTGAGTAAACCTTTCCTGTCTACTCTTCCAAGTCCTGTTTTTGTCTTTATTCATGTATCATGCTTTTAAACACTGGCACTAGCTACATGCCATTTGAGGGATCAGAAAGCTCAAAAATACTTTTTGCGACTTAATTCCATGTTTGCATTTAACAATTATTTACCACATAAAATGTTCCTACTGCCACTGGGAGTGAAGGAAGCAGGAAGTGTATTCTAAAGTGTGTAGTTTCTTTTCAGGAAATACTAGAAGCATTTCAATATTCAGTAGAGGTCTTACCCATATCTCATATACTTGTCATGTTCAGTCTCTCTTTGGATTAAACCAAAGCCGGAGCTTTCCTTCTCTGGAAAGTGAAATTAAGTTATATGTATATAACCAGTTCTCTTGTTCTGAGTGAATTGGGTTTTTTGGTTTTTTTTTGGGTTTTTTTTTTTTTGACATAGGAAAACATTTCTGTTCTACTTACTGTCAGAATGAGTGACTAGTGCATCTGAAGATTTATTAGGTCTCTGTACATAAAAGAATGGCTTCCTATACTTAGGAAGATCTGAGAGTTGACTTGACCAGGTTTAGTCCAGCATCCTGCCATCTTTTGGCTCAGAGTTTGCCTATAGGACCAGTTCAGACCGTTATGTCCTCAGGAGGGTTCGGAATGAATGTGGAATATAACTGGAGCAGACCTTTCAGTTTCACCCTTTCCAAATAAAGGAGGAAAAAATAACACTCTGAAAAGCAGAGCACTGAAACTCCACAAACCAAACTGTACAGTCCTAGTTTAGATGCTTTTTTTCTTTTGTTTTCTCCATTGCCAGTGCTGCTTCAGAACATAAGAATTAGAGGTTCATGAAAAAAGAGGAAATGTTTCCCCTGTTGTTCATCACTGCTCCTGAGTTTTCATTTATGTCCTGCCTTTTCATCCCTATCATCATTCCTTCTTCACTCCTTTCACATTTGGGCTGCAAATTGCCTCTCCATATGTCTGTGATAAGAAGGCAAATCCCCAGTGACTGAACTGGGTGGAATTCCCCACTGCTGAAAGGAGGGGCAGTGGGGATGGCTCAGGACTGTGTAAGCTGAGCATGATACAGTAATTGGATTGTGAGCTGTGTAAAGCTGAATCATAGGAGTAGCAGGTGATGTTTTACAGAAAATGTTATGTGCTGAGCACAAGGGAAAGTACACAGGAATATGGGGTTTGGTTGTGGTTTTGTTGGTTTTTTTTGTGGTGTTTGTTTTTGATTGATTTTTGGGGGGTTTTTTTGTGTGGGGTTTGGTTTTTTCCTGTTTTGTTTTTTGGATAACAAAAGGACTTTAAAAATGCACATACTGTGATTCACACTGCGTTAAACTGATTGAGATACTGCCTTTTTGGGAAATCAGAAGAAAGCATGCATCTATTTCAATAAAAGTGTCATTGGTGAAGAAAACATGAGCAGCTCCTAAGATAATTTCTGTGTTCTGATAAGAGAGCAAATATCTATCTCATTAGCAGAGTCAGAAAATTTTTAGACATTCATTTGAGAGGCTTAATTTTCAGACTTAATCTCTAAATAATGAGGGAAAGTATGTATGTGATATTAGTGGAAATGCATAGAGCACAGAGGACCTGTGAAAGCTTTCCAATTGTATTTAATTTTTCCTGATCTGCTCACTGCCTGTTCCATTAAACTGCTAACACTTTAACACTTAAAATTGTTAAAAATCTAATGATAAAGTAGAATCCCAATGGAATAACTTTCAGATTGTTGAAATGCCCTACTCTGTAATATAAAGCCATGTGTATTGTGTATCTGACTGTGTTGTAGAATCTCTGTGCATCAGTGTTACAAACAGGAGGTGTGCATTTCTTTTAAAGCTTTTATTAATGAACTAGGAAATGGGACTTACTCTGATGGATGTGCCTGGAAAAATGTAGAGTCAGTTGGTTACACTGTTAATTTAATGATTGGGCTTCTTTTCCTAATCTAACAGATAATTCTGCTGTAAGGAATATATTCTACCAATCTATTTTTACAAAGCATAGAATTCTACTTTTACTCCTTGGCATAAAACAAAGATGGATTGGCACCTCAGAGAAGTGAAAAGTAGCTATTGCTAAAAATACTTTTAAATACTCAAAGAAGAAGCTTTCTCTTTTGTGGTTTCCTGTATATTTGCCTGTTGTCATGCCCTAAAGGAGTCTAGCAAGTCTATGATAATGCTTTTTTTAAATCTGGTGATGCTTTTTCAGTATTATTCACAGTACTTGCATATATATATATATATATATACACACACACACCCCTTCTTTTACAGATATCACTTCTTTAAAATGCCATTTTATCAGTACAATGGGCCATTCACCTCTATAAAATATTTTTATTTTACAGGTCTTCTATCTTTTGGAGTAAAAGAGTCTGCATGGGTGAATAAAATTTTTACTGCTATTAACATCTTGGTCCTACTCTTCGTTATGATTTCTGGTTTTGTGAAAGGTGAAGTTGACAACTGGAAGATAAGTGAAGAATATCTCAGAAACTTTACTGCAGTAACAGAGTAATTTTTAAAAATCTATTTACTTGCTCATATTCCAAGCAGTTTTCTCTTACACACGCTTTATTATAATAAATATGTTTTGTCACAAACTTCAAAGCAAGTGAGATGGTAGTTACTTGATTCAGATATTCTTCCTTTTGCTGTTATTGTCTTTCTTACAAGCTTAGATATAAAAATGTCATCTTATGCATTTTGTAAAGCAGGCTTCTGTCATGATGAGAATACTTAAACATTTTTTTCAGAGTTCTAGGGTAGGAGACTGCATGTATTTATCCTACCAATAATGGGGGGAAAAATATGTTTCTGTGGTATTTTTGTTCTTTATAGGAACCGCTCATCCTATGAAAATGTGACAAGTATATATGGGAGTGGTGGCTTTTTGCCATACGGTTTCACAGGAACGTTGGCTGGTGCTGCAACCTGTTTTTATGCTTTTGTTGGATTTGACTGCATTGCAACAACTGGTATAGTATTTATATGTGTGTGTATATATGTTTAATATGGGGAGAGTTTTGCAAAAAGAACCCCCAAAGAACCACAAACAATATAATAATCTGTCTACTCTTCTTTCTTTGCTTTCTTCCAAACCTTTTCAGTCAATGTAGAATGAGTCTAAGTTCATTCCTGAACATGGCTATCTTTCTGGAAAAAAGGAAGAGGTTCTGTTTATTTCATTCCTGCTCTAAAGAAATTATTTTTGCTTTCTAAGTCTGGAAAGTGCTTAGTATACAGTTTTTGTGCTCAGATAATGTTAATCACCTACTCACTTTTACAGTTCTCTGAGATAAGGTGTCTCTCCTAAAGGCTGATAGAGAATGAGTACATTGAGTACATTGAAAGTGTAGTTAAATAACTAAAAATTATGGGCTTGGAGTACTCTGAATATACAATGTATTTTATGACCTTTAGTTTACCACTATTTTAATGCTACTTCTGACGACAAAATATTGAGTTCTGTCCTGTGTGTCTCAGCTTATTTTACTCAGGTTTTTAAAACTTCTATTACAGATATGATTCCCATGACTAAGATTAACAAGTGATTTGCCTTTGATGTTATCTCTTAAAGCTGAAGGGGAAAACTGGTACAAATTTTTGGTGGGGCATTTTCTTTTCCTTTTTTCAGGAGAAGAGGTCAAGAATCCTCAGAAAGCCATACCCATAGGAATTGTGGTGTCCCTACTCGTCTGCTTCATGGCCTATTGTGGGGTTTCAGCTGCACTGACACTTATGATGCCATATTATCTGCTAGATGAGAAAAGCCCTCTGCCAGTAGCATTTGAATATGTTGGATGGGGTCCTGCTAAATACCTTGTAGCAGTGGGATCCCTCTGTGCTTTGTCTACAAGGTAAAGACATTGAAATACTAATTCTATTTGGAAAAACTGATGAATAATATATTACATTTATATGTATGTTCATGTGTTCATTTTGAAGGCTCAGTCCATGCAAAGAATTAGCAATAAGTATTATAAGCAAGTCTTAAACTTAAGGAGGTCTGGTTGACCATAGCTGTGTTAATTTAGGTTCCTTTTTTTTTAACTGTACTGTTATTGAGCTCTACCTCTTTNTTTTTTTTTTTTTTTACTATAAGTAAGTATTTTCAAACATATGACCTGCAAGTTACCTTTATTATCTGACAAAGTAAACCTCAGCCATATTTACTTTTTTGCTGTCCATTTCCAGGGATTCAGCAACTTTATGGGCTCTATGTATTTGCAGGCAAAATTGAAGACATGATTAACTATCTCCACTCCCTGTGGTTTCTGTGTGGGTATTTGAGATGTAGATTATAGCTGTAAAAATATTATAATTTATTCCCCTTTGTTTTTAATAATTAATTTTAAAATAATTTTTAATAATTTCCCCAATTATTTTGATTAAAAAGATCAGGGAGTGCACAATATATATTAGTATGTGTTCAGATGTATTACACCCCAATTGTAATATGATACAAACAATTAAAATAGAAAATTGCTTGATACTTGAATTTAGGGAAAGAAAAACGCTGATGCCAATCTTTTACCTGAGCATATGTAGGTAAGCAGTCATTTCCATGAGTTTCAGTGGTAAGAACACTGGGTGCCTTTCCACAAAGGAAAACAAGTTGCCTGTGGAAGCACTAATACTAACAGCACTCTGAGATAACCCTGTAGGCATTAGCCTGAATGTGAGATGGTTGACTGTGGCAGTTGTTTAAAGAAAACGAACATTTAGATGCAGGAGGGGATAGAACATGAAGTAGTTCCTGAAAGACACTAAAAGAAATGTAGGATTGACTGAAGAATATCACAGTTACACAGTTCATCCTGGGATTGTAGTTGTTTTCTATTTAGTTGTCATAGTCCCTTCAGGTTGGAGGGTTTAATTGATTTTTTTCTTTACATTGATAAATAGTAGAAGTTACATATAAGAAACTAGATTAAAGAAATTAATACTGGGAAACAAAGTGAACGGAGATGGTAAGAATGCCTTTTTAGAAATTTGAACTGTTGGTCTTTTTTTCCAGTATATTCTGAAGAATTATATTTACTCCTGTGGAGAGCATAATCTTTGAATCTGTTGACTGATGTTAGTTTAGAACAAAACAAAGGAAACTGTATTTCACACTCCTCAGTTTAGAGGTACAATTAAGAAAAAACATTGGGATGAATTAGTTTTGGTCTTTACAATTTCCTGTTACTGTGCTGTGTCATGAACTTGTTCTGCCAGAATAAAGATGTTTGTTAATATTGCCATTATGTATGTGAACGTACTTAAAGAAGGGTAGGATAAATGAACTTTATGAAGCTAAAACAACAAAAAACTTTCTGGAATTTTTTGGAATGGACCTTCTTTGTGGAAGGTACACTCATACATCAAAATCAGTTCATTTGCAATAAAACTTCTCTCGCGTCTACCCTCAATATTTGAGTCCCACAAGCATTACTGGATGTATGGAGCACCTGTGGTATGTAAGAGCTGTGCCTTCTTTAAGTGATGCAGTTGTTTCTCTAAAGTAAGAAAGGAAACCCTTCACCTGGTTAAGAACTTGTGCTTGCTGCAGAGGTTATACTGGCTGTGATTTCGTCTTTTGTTTTCTTAATGAAAAGTATTTCTCTTTGAGGGAAAGAAATCACCTAATTTAAGAAGTATCTTTAAGAGCTTCAAATTATCAATAGTTTAAAAGCTTTATGTGTTCTAATAACAAATCTAAATTAATTAGCTCTACTTCTTCCAAAAAAAGTCTTAATGCAGCTTGCCTAGAGGTGCTTTAATTGAAAGAATTAATCTGACCAAGTACACTTGGGTGGTGCTTACTTTGAATTACTGTTAATCAGCAGGCTTACATGGAAATACAGAGTGTAAGGGATGCTTATTTGCTGCTGTTGACTGACAGACTTTCTCCAGGAATACTAAAGCTTAATTGCATAGTTAGTGTGATCTGGAACATGTTCGTGGTCCATTAACACCCAAGAACTACGGTGATGGCAAGAGAGTTATCTAGCTAATTTGGATTCTGTCTGATGAAGCAATTTCGTTACTTAAATTAATATAATGATAATAATAGTAAATCAACTTTGCAGTTAAAAAGATCTGCTTGTGTCTGATCTGTAGTACCTTGGGCTATGGGGCTTTCTGGTTTTGCCTTACAACCATACATTTTGTTTCTATACATGCCATTAATTAACATATTTTATCTTGTCCATGAATACAACTCTGCATGAATTGTGTTTGCCATGTTGCATGTGTTTGCTTTTTACTCAGTCTTCTTGGATCCATTTTCCCAATACCACGTGTAATCTATGCTATGGCGAAGGATGGGTTGCTTTTCAAATGTCTAGCTCAAATCAATTCCAAAACGAAGACCCCACTAGTTGCTACTCTATCGTCTGGTGCAGTAGCAGGTGAGACTAAGAGTTGATCCTTGTAAAGAAAGGTGCACTGCTAAACACATTGCGTATATGGAAATAAACCACTGTTGTGCAGCTTTGATTTGCTTTGGACTGAAATGATCAAATCTTCTTGTTGCTAGGTAGTCTACCAGTAAGGCTTTTCTCTACCTCTACCAAGATTTTTACTTGATGGTTTATCAAGTGCTTTCAAAGCCTAGGGTCAAAATAAACAATAACCCAAACCCAAGAACATCAGTGGACCAAACAAAATCCCAAGAGCAGCAACACAGAGCCTAAGCAAAACTATACCTAAACCCATTAACTCCTCCAAACTTTCTTTTCGTGTAGTTGGGTTTACCAGTAAAGCATTGTGCTTTGAATAACCTGTACTTGAACTATACATTTTTCTGTTCTAGTCTTCTCGGCTCTATGTTCCCTTTGCCCCGAATTCTGTTTGCCATGGCACGTGATGGTTTACTCTTTAGTTTTCTTGCCAAAGTGAATAAGAGGCAGGCACCAGTTTCTGCCACCTTGACAGCAGGGGTCATCTCTGGTAAGCTCTCAAAGCCGGTGTTACTTAAAACTGAGATTTAAACACTCAATGCACGTGCATGGTACTTTATATTTTTGAAAAGAGCTGCTTGTTAACTTCCCTTGCATGTACAATGGGAATAAAATTACTGAGTAATCAACGGGTGTAAGAACTCCAGATCAAGCCAATCATGGTGGTGGTGTTGGCCTTAATGTCACAGAATTCAATTTTTTTTTTTTTTTTTTTTTTTTAATTAACCCCCTGTATGGTGAATAAGCTTGTTACTTAATCTGAGTCCCTCAGGCTGATGCTCTGCTGACAGGGCTTTCTTGTCTGATGTAGACCTAATACGTTTAACCCATCTATAATGGGGGGAAAATAACTGTCACATTTTTTATTATGAGATAAAAAAAAAACACATTTGCAGCAGGATCAACTTTTGTGTAAACTACAAAGATTTTTAAATTGTCTTCTAAAGAAAATGACTGTTGTTGTATAGGCTTACCAAGTTGTGGTTGAGGGGCATGTGTGTGTTGGGGGCTTATGTGTCTGCAAATATATGTATACGCATACATGCCTACGTGTATTTTACCACAACAGTATTTTGGGAGCTGTTGCCAACTCTTAATGTAAATTCTTAATATACAACTCTTTCACTTTTGTTCATACTTCTTGCAGAGGTACATATAGCTGTGCCCAAATTTCATCATCATTTTAGTGGGATGTCTAATCACCCAGGAAAACTGGAAGTTGTAGAAGTATTTAGCTCAAAGGCAAACAAGTTTTTTAAGTAATTCAAATATCAAATGCATGCCTTAGAACTTTCAGCAACCTTGGCTAAAATTAATCTCAATAAGAGGTTCAGGTTAATGAGACTGAAATATTTTTATTTACAGTCAGGGTCATCCTCAGATGCCACAAGACTGGAACTGTTCACACTGCATACTTGACAATAATGCAGAAAGGCACAGTTGTTGTCCAGATAGTTCCCACATGAAGCATTATTATCAGTTCCCTTTTCTTTGGTCAGAGTTACATAGCATTACTTTTATTATTTCAACTTTCTTTTATTTGAATTTATCTTATTGACATATTCTCCTATAAGAATTTGGAAGTGCAGTTTTGTGGGATGAAATCAAGATCTTTATGTGAAATCACAGTACTGATGAGAAGAAAGAATAGTGTATTACCCAGCTGGTAAAGGGATTGATACAGTTATACAGCCCTGGCTGTAGCTCTGCAGCAGCTGACATTGGACAGCTTTTAGAAAATCTGGGGAATTTGGTGCATCAAAAGCTCACCAGAAAACAGCTTTATCTACTGATGGAGAAGGAGTAATTTCTTCTTTTATTTTTTTTTTAATCTATATTTGGTAATTTGTGGTCATAAATAGTTTTGACAGAATAGTTATGGATGTATGCAACAGCTCATATTATCTGACTTCATTATGCATTTGTAGCATGAATAGTTTTACAGCTGTAAGAAATGTTAAGGAGATGAGTTGTTTAATTAAGGTTATCAAGCCCAGACTACAGCTGAGGCAACTGTGACATGTTATTATGTGACTGATCTTTTCACAGGTGATAATCACCATGGCAGACCTCTGCACATGGCAAAATATTTTGGTGTCACTCCAGTTTCACCATAAATGGACCTACTGTCTCTTAGAGTAGAATTAGGAGAGGTGGAAAAAAAAATCTGCTTTTTTTTTTTCCTCTTAGTAGATAAGAACTACTAAGAAGAAACTTAAAGGCACTTTTCATTTTGTTTCTAAAGTTAAAGAATATCCAGGTTACAGAGTAGCCTTTTGAAGCTGGAGTTAAAAATTAAATATAGCTACTGTAGATGAGGTTTTAGTAGGTTCTGTTCTTCATCAGTTTTGCTCTTTAGAGGATGAAAAGCAGAGAGGTATTCAAAAATCTATACTGCAAATTGTTTTTTGGATTTAGGAACATCCACTCCCATTAAAGAAAACAGGATCATCTTTCTTAATTGGAAAAAGAGACTCCCAGATTATATAAAAGTTCTGTAATCCAGCCGTCTTGTTTTCAGAAAATCACATTTTGCTTCCTCCTTTAGGATCAAATACCAGGGGAGTATGTGTCCATGTGTTTGTGCAGTTATGCAGCTGTCTACAAATACATTAACAATCACATACCATAAATATTAAATATAAATATTTTGAATACAGAATAATTTGGGTGTTCATATACACACAGTGTATAGGCTACATTTGATAGTTTCTTTTGATGTTGAGTTTACTGATGGTTCCAAAAAATCTGCATCTCAAAAATATTAATAAAATACAAATATTTTAAGAGGCTCTTTGAACGCATGTGTTTCAAATCAAGCCTTTCATTTACTGATAGCTTCTTCTAATTTCTTTATAAATAATATGCTTCTGTGTGCAAACAGCACAGATGAAAAAAGATATTCCAGAATCTCCAAATGAATGTGGCATTAGCTTTTATAAACACAAGATTTCTATAATTACTTCCACTGTCATGGAAGTTTCTGCCTCTGAGTTCAGTGATCCTAAGAATATTAATTCTTGAGAGATGTCACTGGTCATTCCTGAAGGTGAATTGAAAACTATTTTTAGTGAGATAACCCCTAAAAAAAAAACCCACAAAACTATTTTATTTGAGACAAATTGATCCTGAATGTCCTCTTCACTTAGAGCTCTTTCCCAGCTCAGCAGAAATTTTACATCACAAAACTTTCTCAGTTTGGCAGTGGGATCCATCCTTTCAGCTTTGGTGAGATTCTGCTACAGGATCTGAACTTCATTCTATAAAAATGTATTTTTAATATGGCCAAATTCCACAATATGTGTGCAAATACTTTTACCCAAGTAAGTCCAATATAAGCTTGATTATGCAGCATGACTGTATGACTCATCAGTGCCTATCTATCTGAATGAGATTCCCAACTGTAGGGAATCACGTTTGGAATGATACCAGTAGCCGAAAATTTGTGGGTTTAAGGATTATCATTATTTCACTCAAATTGCTGTCAGTAAAACAGTAAGTAATGCTGTGGACAGATTTTTAAATCTTTGCTTAATATATCATTAATATTAATCTTGGCACTTATGGTTAGACTTGATGATCCTAATTTTCTTTCCCAATGTGAATGAAGAATGATTCTACAATTCTATGTCAGCCTCATGGAATTTTTTCCATTTCTTTTCTTTTTTTAGCTGTAATGGCATTTCTGTTTGACCTAAAGGCTTTAGTGGACATGATGTCTATTGGCACACTTCTTGCTTATTCACTTGTGGCAACCTGTGTCCTCATCCTTAGGTGAGCCAAAAACATCCTTTGTATTCTATTGTGGGGTTTTTTTGGGTTGGTCAGTAAATAAACAGAAGTCATATTTGCAAGAGATTTTTTTTTTCTAGATAGCCAGTAGCTGTAAGCATATAAATGGTTTCTACGAACGAGTGACTCCTCAAAGAAAACAATGGTATATTGTTACATCAATGAGTCAGGTTAAAGCCTCTGGTGAAATCTAGACACCTTTTATTTTTCAGAAGTATTGGTCCAAGCATTAGTCCCAAAGGTCCTAAATATAAGCTTGAGTACAGAATTCAGTGAGTAATACTTGTATATGAATACGATCTATGATCTATGTTGTACATCAGGCATATTGCATTTTGGGGACTTTATGTGAAAGGGGTAGATGTTCTAGGTGGTGCACAGGATGAACAAGTTCAAATAGTTGTTTGTATTATCCTAGTCAGAAAAGTGTTTTCAGATGTGGTAGCCCTAGATGAGAGTGCAAATATTACCTCTCAATGACACTTACTTCTCAGTAAAACTCTGATATTGGTCATGTTTGTAAAGCTATGAAATGATATATTGCTAGCTACAGCTCATTTTATTATGTATTGCTCTTTATATTTTAAAAAGTCAGCCTTTATTACTTAAGGCTACGTAGTTAACTTTGAAAAGTGTAACAGCCTAAATTCAGCCCAAATTTATTGTTGCAATAATTTACAATTTCAAAGAGAAGCCTACTCTATTTAAAAATGACTCACTTACCATACATATTTCAAAAAACACACTTAAAAACTAACCAAGCAGATGTCAGTTGTTGGTTAATGCCAGTTGGAAGCCTCTTATAGTATGGAAAGCAAGTCAGAAACAAGATCCCTTACTCTTTCCTTGCTCTCGACTGCCAGATCCTGTTCTTTCTTTCTGTATTGGATCGGCCATTTATCTGGGCCATTGGTGCATTCAGGTAGCTTAAAAAACTGCCAAACAAAAGTCTCCAAACAAACTAATCCAAAAAGTGAGTTGACATAGTATTTTTATATATGATAGTGACTAATAATGCTGCTGCGGTGCAGTTATAACTTGGGAAATTCTAATGCTCTGCTGGAAAGAATTTAGCACTTCAGTACATTCCTAGAGTCATATTGCTTCAAATCCAGAAGTGTGCTTAATGGTTTTTTATTTCTCTCTTTTATGCATAGGTACCAACCCACCTATGAGGAACCAAAGTACTCTCCAGAAAAAGCAGCTTTGGCTGCAGCTGAAAGGGAATCTGCAGTAAGTGAGTCACAGATAAACATGATAGAAGAGAATCACTTCTGTCTTCAGGCCTTGATTAATCCATCCAGTTTACCAACTGAGCAGACTGCAAATATTGTTAACTTTTTAGTGGGTCTCTTAGGTAAGTACTTGGCTGTCCAAACTCATGTATGCATTAACATTTATAGTGGAATTTTATTAAAGAGAGAATTAAAAATCCACTGATAACGTGCCTTCTTTCAGTCATACATGTGTCATTCTGTACTTTTATCCTTCTTGATGAATCGATCCAATCTCTAGTCATTTTCATTTAATTAAACATATTCATAATTACGGTGCAGGTTGAAGCTTGCTATCACTCTTCTTAAAAGTCGCTTCCTCTTCAACACAGAGATTAAGTGACCTATTTCTGTAATTTTGTTTTTCATACAGCTTGCTTGATTTGTGGCCTGAGTGTCCTCATTACATATGGGATTCATTTCATTGCTAACTTGGAGCCCTGGAGTGTTGGCCTTCTTGCTTTGTTGGTGATATCCTTCATAGTTACCATCCTCCTCATCCAAAGTCAGCCTCAGAACCAGCAGAAAGTAGCCTTTATGGTGAATAACTTATTCTCTATGTTGTTCTCTGATGAGAGCTTTGTATGGGTTCCAACGAGTGGGAGAGAGAACTTAAAAGCTGGAAAACAAGTCAGAAACTGATGGGTGTACAATCACTTGTCTGCATAAGTCCTTTCATTTTGCAATTTCACTTATGTTCTAAGATCAGCTATTTAATGGAAATAATGAAGTATAATGATGAAGGAATATGGTGGAGCTGGGGGACCATTTCAGAATACGAGAGATAGATATATTATTCTTCAGCTGTAAATACAGGAATTCATTAGTATATGTCCCGCACAAACTGGGAAGTTTTTCTATAGCCTTAGAGAATGTATATTAAACATGACATATTTTTAAAAGTTTAAGGTCTATAGAAACTGTTGGTTAAACCCAGTGAAAATTTCACTACATTGCAACAGCAAAAAAAATTCTCTATTAGTGATTACACATTACCTCTAGTTTGTGTTACATACCTGAAGTGTGACATGCAAAAAAAAAAATGTTTAATAGAAACATATTAAATATTTCCTTTTAGGTTCCACTATTGCCATTTTTGCCATCATTCAGTATACTGGTAAATATTTACTTGATGGTACAATTAAGTGGAGAGACTTGGATAAGATTTAGCTTCTGGATGTTACTTGGTATGTACTTCTGTTCATTTCAGTCACTGCATACACTAGAACTTGTGATTCTCATCTTAGAACATTCTTCTTCAAATTTCTGAAAAAAATCTCTGTGATTTAATAAAAATTAGCTAATATTTCTGAACAAAAGGAAGAATTGTTTCATGCTTCAGAAGAAATATTTATATGCAATCAAAACTAAAAATACAATTTTAGGTAATAGGAAGAATTTCAATAAGCCATGATTTCTTTTCCTAGTAAGTATGGCCAGAATTATGTAGAAACCTGCTTGTGACACATTTCTTCCCACTATATCAGTCTGTCCTCTTTTAGCTCTAGGAAATGGTATTAATTCCATCTAGATATAAATTGGAGGTAATAGTTTCCATAACTTATTAGAGCACTCAATTATGCAAAAATGATGCACTGGAATTTCCTGTAGAAACAGGGAAGACCTGAAGCATGAGCTCTGATTCAGATATCTGAAGAAGAAAATTCTTTTGAAATTTGAATTCTTTTAAAAAATCTGTTCAGACAGAAAGAAATATCTACTTTTTAATGCACTACTTGCCTGAAAACCCTATGAACTTTTTTTTTTCCTTTTGGAAGGCTTCATCATTTACTTTGCCTATGGCATGAGACACAGTGTTGAAGGTCATCGTGGGGAAGGAGATGATGATTCTTGTTCAGAAAATAGTGGAATGCAAGAAAAGAACCCAGTGGATGACCCTGAACATGCAAATGAAAGGGATCAATTTCTTCCACATGAAAGGACAAGTGAATGTTAAATTCTGCAAACAGACAAATCTTTTAAGCCTTCAATTGGCATTTTACTTGCAGATTGAAATTTCAGAAGCTTTCTGCCAACACGTGCCTCTTGAAAGTGTTTACTACAAGGCCTAACTGATGTTTTGGACAAGCTGCTAATCCATCTTCATCATTTCAGAACTGACAGCATGGAGATTAATATTTAAATTTAAAAAAAAAAAGTACCCTTTGGCAAGCAAAAACTTGGAGACATTGTTTGAAGTGTCATCCAAAATTACTGGCAATCATCAGATATGAAGATTTTTAGAACTGTCTGCAAGAAGTTCTGAGTATTTGACAATGCACTGTGAACATAAGTGCCTTTCATACCTTCTCCTTATCTTTGTAATGTGTTTTGATAATGATCTAAATTCTCTTCTTTCTGTTGAAGTAACTCATGGGAGACAAATTTCATTCATACAGGCCTGTATGAATGAAAATATATTTGCAAAATGAATGATAATTGTATGAATTAGATACTTTGTAAAAATTAGAGGAACATTTATTTATGTAAAAAGAAGTAATCACTTATCTTTACTAATCATGATTATTAATCCATACTCTTGGAAAACTCAAGGAGTGAAGATACTTCAAAGGTTTTTAGTCCCTCTAAATAGCATTCAAGATTTCTACTTAAGTGCATGCCTTTTCTTTGAAGGATCCTGTGTGTATAGAATAATTCTCACAAGAGAAGCTCTTTTGTTTTCTGCAAAATCATCTGGGAAGTAATCTGTTGGTTACAGTATTGACAGTGGCAATCAAATGTGATTTAGCAAATTTTGTGCCTTTGACTTCAGAAGGGCCAGAATTTCATGACTAAATAATTTGGTACTTACCTGCAGCAATTATCCAGTTTTCCTCCTTACCACTGATTTCCCCCCCTATATTTTCTCCTTTATACCTGTTCCAGAACTGGTATTGCTGAGATTAGCATTACACATTGCTTCTCCTAAGAAAAATTAATGCACAAAATCCCAGCTTTCTTTTCAGATGGTTGGGGAGGTTAAAAAAACAGAGGTCTGGGCTTTGGAAAAAAACCTTATCAAAAGAGTATTTCAGTGCTTCATTAAGTCTTAAAGGTATGTTACTGTAGCAGTTTTTTGTCAGCCAAATCTACGTCCACAAATCCATTCATGTGGGTATGATGTCTAAATGCTAATTTATGTAAAGAACCAAACTGGTGTGGCAATGCCAGGTAAACAAATATTTTAATGCTGGTAAAAACAGAAAATGTTCTTCTTTCAACATAAGTCATGTTATTGGTAAAGGCACCTAGATATTTTCACACTTTTTCTTAGCAGGGAGTAGGTTCAAGTCCCATGAAGGATTCTACAATATGAAGTCATTTTCTAAGAATATATTTACAAAAATCATTCCCTAGACTATGAACTGTCTTGGACTTTGTCATGGAGAGTTGCAATGTGTTGCTGGTACTAACCATTGGTATTTATCTCTATTGTTAGGTATCAGAACTTTAGATGCCATGAGAGCTATGTTGGTTGACAGTGAAGAGCACCTTTCTTGTTATAATAGCTGGAATTTTATGAAAAAAAGAAATAAAAACCCAAACTAGTTAGGCTGCTTCTGTCTCCCTCCTTTTTCAGAGCATTAAGTCGCTCTTTTTAATCTTAAAATGACTTCTTTCCCAGTAGTCTGAAATCCTCAGCTTCAAAAATGCCATTGCTGTGGAAGCAAGGCAGCTGCACTCATGTGCAACTATTGCATGATGTCTTTACAGTGAAACACAGCTCTTGAAATTCCTTCCACATCTCAGCATGTGGGAACTTACTTTTTGCTATAGTTATTGACGCCACAGAGCAGGCCAGCCAGGCTCCCAAGACACAAACTGCTGCTGTTCTGTCATGTGCAAGGAAGACTCCGTTCCCTCCCAGGGCCATCATATGGAATGGATGTGTGCATACCTGCCTATGCATTTTCATCTGCCTGAAATAAGCCCAGAGCAAATTTGATGTACTGGGTAAAATAATTTCTATATTGCACTGCACTTTTCCTTTGAAGGGATACTGCTGATATAATTAGCTTCCTACTAAAGCAGGTGCTAGCTAAGGCCTCTCAAGAGAACTAAAGGAAGTAAATTTTCTATTTATGTTCTAAATAGCTTCTTTACCTGACAGATGTGTTGGCACTTTGTGTGTTGACAGATTCCCCTTTCATATGTATGAGTATTTCTCCCACCTTGTTAGCAAAATAAATTATTTTAAAATAATAGCATGTGCCTGTACAAGTGTTGCTAAGACAGATGGGAGGAGCTGCAGCACCAGAACTATCCACATAATTAATGAGATATGAAATTAAATTCAAAGAAAGTCATTGGGTATTCTTAGTTGCTTCAACTGTGCAAAGCTTATTTATATGTGTGCATAGTCATTATTAGTCAGTGGCTGAGTGAAAACAGACAAGCCAGAAGTAAGGCATTTATAGTAAATTTGATATGCATTTGTTTATGCAGTCTTAAAATTCCAGATGCTTTAGCAGGACTCTGCAGAAGAAAAGGACATGCCATGCTCATCCTTACGCAGGACCGATGGATGCAAGAAATCCTGATTTTGTTCTCACATTTGCTCTATCTCCACACTTGCTGCAAGATCAGCTGAAAGCACAAATCCATTGGAATGAAATAATTGTTATTTTTTAACACTGTTGCTGATATTGCACATTGTTCTGTGCAAATAATAATGGTATGTATTAATACAAAATATCTACTTTTGAAATTAGCTTTTTGGGGTTTTATTTCTTTTGTAGAAACAAAATTCTCATAAACCTTATTTGTGTTTCTGAATAATTCATGTTAACTGATCTTCCTGTGGTATTCTAGTCCTAATTCTGCAGCAGGAAGTTTTGTGAGTTTTCAATTTCATTGTCTGTTATCATGGATAAAACTATTCTGTTAATAACAGTATGCTTTTTCCTGCACAACAAACGCTGGTCAGATTCCTGAAATCTGTCACATTGTGCTCATGTTGCCAAGTGTTAAAGCCATTTATATTACTTGCTGTTAGGGAACTAGCAGCAATAAACGTCAGTAGTAGTGATACAGATTTACTTATGTACTGAAGTAGGACTTGACCTGTGTCATCCAGAGACTTCAAATGATACAATGAATTCAGAGGCAAGACTTTGTAAAGCTTAAACATATATTCTGTATTTTATTACATGTAACACATACAAGTCGATTCAACTTACCCCTAAAATTTATACAAAGAAAAATCTATATTTAAGAAATATAAGGTATAGTGTTTTCATAGAATTTTTAATAAGTGCCAATATCAATGTACCCTGAGCATCCTGAGGTGGTGACAGTGCAGGAAACCTGTGTGGGACTGTGCAATTGGGTATGAGGCCTTTGAGGCACATTTTATACAGTCGGAATTTAATTCACAAGAAGGTTGGCATGCCTTACTTGAGTGCATAAAAAAGAAAATGAAAGCACCTTTTTAATGCTGTTGGGCCCTAATTCTTCCTAGACATCCAGGGAAATTTGTATAAATTGCAGTATGTTCACTGAAGGCACTGAGGTTACTCAGTGTTAAGCAAATAGAAATTTTACAGAAAGAGGGGGTGGTATTTCATATAGTACAGGATCTTTGTGTTTGTTTTTAATTTCCTGTACCTTTAGTATTTCTTTCTGGTATATGTTTTGAGGACCTCTGCATTTTTAATAGTTGGACCTTTTCAATGCTAAATATAATGCCTTTACCAGGTGATGATCTATTTTCCATTTAATCTCAGAAATTAAACTCCTTAACATGAGATAAATTGAAAGATTTCTGTGCATAGATATGCTGACATGCCTTACAAAGAACTGTATGTGTATATAAATTTTTTTTGTCAGTTGGACAAATTCTGTTATTTTTGTATGTTTTCATGAGCCTTGTGCGAGGTCATCTCCAGCTTGACTAAGTTTAGTTGGAGTCAGAATCTGAGGATTTGAATATTTAGGAGAGCTTTTTTCTTTTGTGGTACCAGAAAGTAAAGCATGAAATATGTGTTACATATATTTAAAAACAATTATATGTGCATAATTTTAGAAAATGTTAGCATTCATATCCATCTTTTATTTTTGTTCATATGTACATTTTAGTGATTATTTCTGTTTTGTATGCTGCTGAGCATTCAAAGTGTAGACAGGATGATTATGATGCTATTTAAACTGCAAATTTGTATTTCTTTGAAGTGCTCTACCAAAATGAAGTCTTGAATTTTTATGAATGTAAAAATGCTTGTATTTAAGAATATGGTGCTTTTCTGCCCACTTTACAACAGAATTGTTATCAGTGACATTTTTACTTATCTTGGTTTCAAATTTTAATGGAAATTACATTGCTCCTCATTTACTGTAAAACATGCCTTGTGGGATAACAATAGTGCATTTGTTCCATATTTTTTAAATAAAGTTGAATATCACTTGTATGTCCTTCATACAGCAGCCGTAACTTTAATCACAACTATAGTTTTAGTTAACACTAAAATAGTATAATGACTTAAAATCATGAGTATGCTAGATATCTAATGTCATAACATTACACAAATCACAGCCCATTTATGTATGCACTGTTTAGAGGGAATAGAGAATAACAGCCTTTGATTTGGGTATTTTGTGTTACACTGCCAAACCAGAGATGATGTTAGGTTTGATTTCCAGACGGAGCAAGTAGCCCTCAGCATTCATGCTCAACTTTCTGCAGCACCAAGCCTTGTCCTGGTATCCACCCAATCTCAGAGTTGGATGAATAAACTCATTGTTGTTTCCTTGTTCCCTTTTTGTGAAAAAAACAAACAAACAAACAAAAAACCAACCAAAAAACCCACAAACAAACAAACACACAACAACAACAAAAAAAACACAACCAAAAAACCCCAAACCAAATCAACAAACCACAACATTAAGACACGCACACCCCCAATCCTACAAAAAAACCCACCTCCAAAACCCAAAAAAGACCCCAAACAAACCAACCCCCAAGCCTTTCTCAATTTTGAATAGTACTGTGAGTATAGCAAGAGAATAAAAGCATGCATCTGGGCAATGGCTAGTAATAGTCTGGACCCAGAACCCTACTGACAGGGCAAGATTTTCATCTGGCACTGTTTTCAAAGACATTTGAGTAGTCATCTTTGTTCACAGACTTTAAAGTAGATGTGAGAGTATTTTTTTCTGAGGTATATTCTTATAAGGAATTATAGAATAATATTCAAATTATCAATAATCATCTTATTATACATACAGATGTACTAAGACTGATCCTGAAAATCTTGGTTCCATGAAGCAGTGGAATAGGGCCACTGATTTAAATGAGGATGAGTCATTCTGCAAGCATCTCATCACATTTAAAACACTACTTGAAGAGATGTATTTAATCTATCGGCTTACTCATTGTGGAGGACTGGAGTCATCACATGAAGGTTTAAATTAGTTTTTCTGATGGCTATAAATGAAAATGTTTTTCATGCATACCCATTGTAAAGTAGTACATGCAAAATTCATAAAATAATTTTCTTTCTTCATTGTGTACATTTTCATAGGTAAAAGGAATACATCAATCTTGCAATTAATGCAGTCTGACTCTTACTTCCATGTGCTATTGCTATATTTTTCATAATACACTAATACTTGAAGCTGTCACCATTAGATCATTGACCTACCTTGTATCTGAAAGCAAAAGGGAAATTTTACCTAGGAAGGCACATAAGGATTGCAACCAGTAGTTTTGCAGATGACAGGGAAAATAAAGCTCACTCTTCATCAGTTGTGAATATTTCCACTGCAGATTTGCAGTTTATACTACACAGCTTTTCTGAGTTCTCTCTGACATTCGTTTATCTTAAAGCAAAGACTGATAACCTTTTCAGATGTAATACTTCATATTCTAATTGTTTCAAGGAGGAAACACTTTTAAAATATCCTGTAGCAACAAAAATATTATTTTTCTTAATTTGTTACAGCTAATGGATGACATGTTTAGGATACACTAATAATAGAATGAAAAAGAGATCATGAAATTTCATCATCTTACTCTACTCCTGGGCCCTATGGCTTCTTTGTGCTAACCAGGTGCTCCAGGGTGGAATCTCAGAGCAGGGTCAGGCAAGCAAGTCTCCAAACTGCATGCGCATGTATTTATGAGGGTGGGGGCGCATTATGCATGGACCTTCTCAGTTTTTGTGTGTAGGTGCAGATGAAGCCTAGGCTTCCTCTAAGTAATATGTAAGTACTCTGCTCTCACATCTGCTGTGGCCCAGGAGCCGTGGTCAGGGTCACAATTCTTATTTCTTTTTATTCACACTGAACTACTATTACTACTACTACTATTACTACTACTACTTGTGTCTACTACAGGGTCTGCCCGTGATCTCTGACAGCCATTATTTTTCCCCCGTTCAAGTCCCATCTTGCCTTGCATCTACCTTTGTGGCCCCTCCAGCCAGATTTTCCTGTCCCTTCTCTTCCAAAGAAACGCTCGAATTCCAAGGAATGGCGTTTTACAGCTCATTTTGAGCAGAAACATACATGCGGCAAACATCAAGTTGTACCACCTTCGTCTCTTTGCTAGCAGGGGAGAGAGTCGTGCTCCGCATGGGAACTGTCATGGCCTGCGGAGCCCCGGGATGGACCAGAGGGAGACCTCCTCTGCCTTCCACAGAGAGGCAGCTTTTCAGGAGCTCTTGGGAAGCTCTTCGGGGTGGCAGGCTGGTACGAGTGCAACAGTTGGACGTAAAAATGTACTTTTGCTGTCTTAGGCCAGCAGTGTTCAGCGCAGCGCTGGGGTCACCCGTGGTCCCGGCTGCTGCTCTCGCTGCTCCGCTCCGCCCGCCCGGCTGCGGGCCCCGGGGCAGCCAGCAGAGAGCCGGACCCGTGCGGAGCCTCGCACGGCGAGCGACAGCCGGCACCGACGGGTCCCTCCGCTTTGCCAGGCGCCGCCGGCTTCCCTTTTCCCAGTCCCGTCGGCGGGACGGGAGCGGGAGCGGGAGCCATCGCGGGGGGGCGCGGCGGCGGGGCTCCCGTCCCGCCGGGCAGAGGCGGAGGGAAGGCGGGTGCCTCGCTCGCCTCGTGTGCGGCCAGCTGGTCGCCGAAGCCCTCCGGCGGGAATGTGGGTTTGGGTTTTGGGAAGGGCTGCTCCTGCCACTCACTCCCTTTGGGCTAAAACGTTCAAGTCCGTGTCCAGTCCCGTGTGGCGCCCGAGGAGGGGACAGCGCTGGACGTGGGACAGCGCCGAACGTGGTGCTCGGATTTAGAATGCAACCTCAAAAATGTTCGGCTTTGTGCGTCGTTGTTCGATTGAGAGCATCGAACTTATAACTCCGCTACAGGCTGTGAGAAAGTCTTGGTGGGGAAAGGCAAGTTTTTGGGAAGGAACATTCATAACTAATTCTTGATTTGTGTAGACTTTAACTAGCAAAAGAAAGGCTCTTTCCCTCTTGGAAAATGTGAATGAACTAATTAATACTTATTCGGAAGAAATAACAACAAAAAAAAATTCCATTGTTTTTCATCGTGGAGGCCTGTGTAGCCCATGGAGGGGAGAAATAGGAGGCAGACCCTTGTGAGTGGTGAAAGGCAGAAGCAGTTACCACAGGTATTTCAGGAGATCATGAGGAAAACATTATTTTAAGAACATAAAAAATCCTCCACCCTGAGAGCTGTTAAGCCTATAAAGAATTTGTTAGAGGAGGCTGTAGAGTCTCCAGCCTTTGGGAAAGTCAGAGCTGGACAAGGCTCAGAGCAGCTGAACAGAGATGGGAAAGGACTTCCAGAAGCCTTTTCCAGCCTAGTTTTTCTCACAACTGCATGCAGAGGAATCGCACTGTATATGAGAGTGGTGTGGGAGAGGATTCTCTGCTGAAAGATCTGGTCTGTGGGTTTTCTGTTTGAGAAGTAGACACTAAAAACACAGAACGAGTTGTAACTTGGGCAAAAGATTTCCCAAGTCTATGTTCTTGTCAGTTTGTCACGTTTGTACTGAGCTGTGCCTAGGTGCTTCCCACTCTGCCATCCAGAAGCTTAGCAATGGGAGAAAGTAACCAGGCATATTTAATAAAAAATTCTTGTCTAAAGCTAAATGTAGGAGTCCTAATGTAGGAACTGTAATTTCAAAATAGTCTTTCTTATTTACCTTATGTTAATTTATGTACTAATGAAATATTCCCCTCCAGATTGGTTCTGTGTTTGGATGATTAACTTTTCATCTGAAGTATCACAAACGATGAGATGTGTCCAGCTTGTTCTGTCACATTACTTGTAATCGCAGACTCTTTCCTCACATAGTAATCCAGCTGGTTAATATGTACTTTTTGGTAACCTCACACTTAATTTATTTTCTTCTCAAGGAAGAATTGATCAGTATAAACTGAGGGAGTTTTCAGTCTCTGATGGTGCCGTGTAGCTTGTGGGATGGGTATGTCTGGTGAGCAGTGAACGTGATTCCTTTGTACTTGTGGGAGACCGTGCTCACACACTGCTCCTCAAGTTCTCTGTGCTGGCACCTGAGCATCAGGGGCCTTCTCCGGTTATGACCTGTGCAGCTGTGAGACCAGTGGAATATGCATGTGGATTCAGGTGATGTCTCAAATAAAAAGCTAATGCTTTGTAGGATTATATAGCTAACACCGTTTTTGAAGTTGTTGAGTGTGTGACATTTGTGAGAACAAGGGGCAGACAAACATTAAAGGAAAAGGTGAGACAAATACTGTGAACCAGGAGCAAAAGTGCTGCATGGTATATTTCTGTGACATAGGGATGCGTAGTCTCCTACTTTGACTTGATGAGTTAGTAGGGACCCCGAATGTACTGTTGCAGCTGAAATTAGTACATTCTTAATTGTGACTTAGTAAAAAATGAAATTAGTGACTTTAGGAGCTGATCAGAGGTAGAAATGAGGCATTTTCTCAGATAATATTTTTCTGAGCCTTAATTTTATTAAATTTTTATATATAAGAAGTGCTGTTGCACTAAAGCAGTGCAACATTAGGCAGTGCAATGTCATTAAAACAGTGAGGGCTCAGTGCATACCTCTAGTGAGACAGTGAAATGTCCCAAACATGGCGTATTCATGCGCTTGCATAAATGGACTAGTTGACTTTGTTGCCTTTCTTGGGAAAGTCTTGCAGACTGAATAAGGAAATGGAAGATTCTTGGTGATGGTTTCTGTGTTCCTGGAGGGATTTGATTGAGCGTCCTCTTTACCTCAGGTGATACTGTAGCAGTTAATTTAGTTACCTGGCGTGGAAGGACTTAATTCGGCTAGGACAGAAGACAGGATTGTGAGGCGCAGAAGTGGTGGTGTCAGTAGGTATCTGGGCAGACTCACAAGGGAGTGTTGGGAAGGAGCATGGCCACAGCTTTCTTGGGAACTCACCTGTCTGCGAGGTGCAAGAGGCAGAACCAGGTTTTCTGTGTAGGAAGATAAAAGCTTATCTGATGTGTTTCCTGAAATGCCCTTGCTGACACCTGCAGGTAAGTTCAAGGTCAGGCAGACAAGGCTCTCACTGAGCAGCTGGCAGTGTGGTGTAGGAGGAAAGTGTTCAGACTTGCTGAGCTGCAGAAACATGGAACAGAGGGAGCTTGTGAGGAGAGAAAAAACTTCATCTTGAGAAAATCAAAAGCAGACTTCTGGCACTTAAAATTGAAAAGCTTTCATAAGAGAGTCTTTAACAATTTTTTAAAGGCAGAGTCTCGGGTGTGGCAGAGTACACAGTATGGGATGAAGCATTTCCTAGGGGTAAGGTTGCAGGATCCATGTGCCTTTGAAATAGTGTCAGGATCGAGGTTGGCAAAAAGTAGTGGAAATGTCAAAGAGCAGTTTGAACAAATTTCAGTAGGGTTTGATGGGGAAAAAAATGAAAAAGGGTGCGTGAACCAAAGCTTGTGTGCTGCCACAGAGTAATCTGGAAAGTTCAACAAGGAGCTGGAATGGCCAATAAGAAATGGGAATGCTTATTCAAAAGGTTTATCAGGCCCATCAGCAGAACCCTCCAGTACCAGGGCACAGTAGTGTGATGGAATTCCACTAAGATGGAATAGCTTACCCAAGGGAGAAGTGGCAGTATGTGTTGAAGAAAAATTTAGTGTTAAATCTGTTTCCTGGTGGGTTTTGATGGTAGAAGTCATCAGGACTGAAATACCAGCCCTGTGGAGAAGAACCAACCTGGTAACTGACCACCAACGTGTAATTGACTGCTCTGCTCTGCTAAGGAAAATCAGAGGGGCAGCAAGGACTGGATAGAAAAGCAAAAGGAAGAATAACTTCCCCTCACATGGGCTGGGTCACACACATCGAGGTGTGGTGCAGAAAGTTGTTTAGATGCCACAAATAATGACTTAGAGCTGCTATTCAGAGAGCCCCTCAGAAGAGCAGCAATTCTTGACTTGATCTGGGGCAGTACTCAGGTAATTGTATTCAGATGTTGCTGTGGAACAGCCAGACTGTAGTTCTAATATTCTTGCAGGAATAATAAAAGACAAAAAGCCACTTATGTGTTTAATTTTAAAGGAGGAATTACATAAGAGGAGGAGGCTCCTTAACTCACATATGGGTTAAATATGAAAACCAGAATAAAGCAGACAAAGAGAGTTTGAGAAACAGTTTACTAAAGGATAAAACCAGCCATAAATCCCTTTTATTCTTCTGATATACCATGGTGAGGCAGGGAGACATGGCTGCAGAATATTTATGGCTGGTAGGAATGGGGGATAAGAAAAAGCATCTATAGAAAGTAAAATCTAAAAATTTATCTGTGTGCACCCATGCTCACTATGGAGGTGCTTAGAGAGGCTTTACTGGAAAATGGGGAAGAAACTTAAGAGTGCAGTATCCTGTGAAGCGTTGTCAAAGCAGACTGAAACAATTTTTCTCTATGGGGAGAATCATTAGAGGACATCTCATTAATATGCCAAAAGAATCAGTGAGAGAGAAAATTAGCAGCAGAAACTGTTTAGGTGCCATGATTTTATGATATACACCTGGGGTGTAAAAGAAATTTTAATCTGAAATTGGTGAAGCCTTAACCCAGGTGCATAGCTTGTCATAACTTGCCATCTTTTTCCAGAGGTGGGCAAGAAGCTGGTGAAGGGTCTAGAGGGGTAAGTCCTATGAGGAGTGGCTGAGGGAGCTGGGGTTGCTTAGCCTGGAGAAGAGGAGGCTCAGTGGTGACTATCACTCTCTACAATCACCTGAAAGAAGGTGGTAGCAAGGTGGGGTTTGGCCTCTTCTCCCAGGCAGCAAGTGACAGGACGAGAGGACAGAGCCTCAGGCTGGGCCAAGGGAGGTTCAGGTTGGACATCAGGAGGAATTTCTTTCTGCAGGTGTGATCAGACATTGAAATGAACTGCCAATGGAGGTGGTGGAATCACCGTCCCTGAAGGTGTTTAAGGAAAGACTGGATGGCACTTTTTGCCATGTCCTAATTGACATTGTGGGTTTTGGTCAAAGGTTGGACTTGACGATCTCAGAGGTTTTTTCCAACTGAATTGATTGTGATATCATTATATCTCACTATATCACATCATATAAGTATACCTTTCCAGGGAAATGGAATATCCTAGTATTTTACAATATTTGGGGGGCATAGAGGCACAAAGCCAGATGTCTGTATTCTGTAAACAACTCATGAATTGCTGAAAAATCAGTATGGCTTTGGCATGACTGCCTTTTTTTTATTTCCTTGAGAAGTTTCAGATCTGCTGAGGTTCTCACTTTTTGTAAAAGTGTGGCCACGGATGAATTGGTTGATGTATCTGGATTCTCAAAGGCTTTCATTCAGCCTGTTGTAAGATTCCTTGGAAACCAATGTGCTGTGAGACAAGGGAAGACCTCACATGGAACAATAGCTAATAGGAAATAATGAGTAGGAATTAGTCCTTCTGCAATATGAATAGAATTGCTTTTATTCAGTTTAATTTAACAGGGGTCTTGTAAGGCACGTGCTTTTCAGCATGTTTAAGTATCTGTTAAAAGAAAATAAAACTGTCAGTAAAGAGTTGCAGAATGATCTCTCAATTTTGAAAGACTGGGCAGGGAAAATAGGACTTTGAATTTCATGTTGGTAGATGCTAAGTAACACAAACTGTTCTAACTTCATGTATGCCTTAATGGTTTTCTACTTAGGAATTTTTAACCAGTAGTTCCTATTTAGGAAAGTGATCTTGGAATTCCACTTAATTACTTTTTAAAAAATCAACTCCTAATATTGCTATCTTGAAAAGTAATGAGCTGTTTAGACAGGAAAGAAAACACCATTAATATGTACAACTGGATCTGAGCATACCTTGAACCTGGTGTGCAGTCTGCTTTTGTGTTCTTGCCATCACCTCAATGTGGTGTAGCTGAACTGTTGTAAGATGCATATTCTTTACAGGAACAATTACACAGAGTAGGACTTGTCAGTTTGGAAAGAACATGACTCAAAAACATTCAAGTTTTTTAAAAGTATATGTGTTGGAGAGAATGTTGGAGAAACATGAATATTTATTTTTTTAATACAAAAACTAGAAGGCATCTAGTATTTATGTGTAATCTGTGTAATTTTCAAAACTGACCAGACAAATCAATGAAGGAAAACACCCAAGGACAATATAATAATAATAAAAAATACAAATAACCCCCCAAACCAAACAAAACCAAAACCAGCCAAGCACAATAAAATGATGACAACTGTGGTTCACAGACCCTGTGAGCTAAAGGTTCGTGGAAGCTTAGGAGAGTAGTATCAAAGGAGCAGAGATGGTTGCCCTGTTCCCTGATTGGCATCTGACCCTAGGTATTGTCAGTGCAAATAATTTTGGCCTGACCCACTGTAGCATTTCTAATGTAATGCTAGGAAAAAATGCTAGAACTTCCTGGTTTTAAAATTTGTGCTTACAAGGCACTGTGTTGTTTAAAAGCAATGTGTTGTACATCAGCCTGGACTTGGAGAAGTGAAAGCTGACACAGTGCAAGGTGTCCAGCTGGGGTTTGAGGAGTGTCACAGGAGCCAGCAGGGGCAGGAATCTGGAAGTCCTGCAGTTCATACTGGCAGCCGGTACCAGTGTTAATTATGCTGAGTATCCGAGTATGCTGAGTTTTTCATTCCAGAGGGAGCTTGTTGATTGATCTGTACAATGAAATACCCCAGTGTTTCCATGTGGAAAACAAGAATTAGCTGTCAGGAACAGTTAGTGGCATTTCTGGTGTTTGGAAAAAGTAGTTTTAGGCTTGTCTCAAAAACAGACTGTGCTTCCTGATGTCAGTTTAAATTGGATTTTTTTGTTTGTTTTTATTTTTAAATATTTGAGACACGTCACTTTTCTTTTCTATCTCCTTATTTAAGGCAACTGGGCATCCTTGTTGTCTCTAGGAGGTAATTCAATCTCTTATTGTTTGTCTCTTAATAAGATTCTGTCTTCATCTGGACTGTCAAAATAAATGGCTCTTATGGAGAAGTGACAACTTAAGTAAGTCACCTTCAAGTGACTGAAGTATCACTTGCATTTCAGTAATTACTGTAAACGAGGGAAACTGCATCACTATCAGTATTTATATGTATCAGTTCTACACTTGTGAGTTCTTCCTGTGTCCCTTATGGAAGCGCTGTGTGTGAAGAGGTCATGCAGAGGTGATGGGCACGTGACATAAATGTGGAGAGCTTGAGTAGCACTGGGTGCTGCATGGCAACGCCAGGAGATGGAAATGACAAAAGTGGCTGGAGCTAGAAGTGCTGGATTTCTTTGCCTTACCATTTGTGAAGTTTTCATACCTTGCATATTTCTCTGTTTATGTAAGTATAGATTTTCCACATGTTCTTGGAAGCTCTCTTCCTTCTTTCCTTTTTCTCCAAGAAAATGGGTCATGGCAAACTTCAAAAACTTAAGGAAACTAACTCTTACTAAGTTTTATGAATCCTTTCTCGGAAGAACAAAACTACACTTATTCTCTGGGATAACAAGGAAGATTTTTTTTTTTTCCAAAAGACTTTTCTAAAATTTTTCTAATCAGTACACATTGCCTTCTTTTCTTTATTTTACCAGTTACTGGACAGCCTGCAAAGAGTAAGCGTCCCAAAGAACCTGGAGAAAACAAAATAAAGCCTGTTAACAAGAAAGTAAAACCCAAGACTCCCAAAACAAAGGAGAGAGAATTTGTGGATCCCTCTTTGAAGTCCCAGTCCATACTGACACAGGTGATGGATAAAGGCCATTTTCAGAAGCTAGCTGCCACCTTAAGCCTGGCTGCAGGACAAAGCATAGAATTGCGATGTAAGGGGAGTAATGTCACTTGGAACTATCCTTCCTATTTAGACACCTTTAAAGACTCCAGACTCAGGTAAGCTATTTTTCATTTTTTGCAGGAAAAACCCAGAACTTTTTTCCCCTTACTGTGTTCAACACCACTGGTGTTTTTGTTTGTTTGTTTACAATTTTACAATCACAATGTTCTATCTAATAGTTTTTAGTGTCAACAAAAAGGATGAGCAACTTTTAGTCATCACCAGTTACTGATTTGTGATGTGCATTGTGGGATAGTCTTACAACATGTGAACTGTCTTTCCTTCAGATGAATCTAAAATGAAGATGATGTTCACCACTGTGCTCCAACCCCAAACATGGAACCATGCTAGGATTGGTCTAAAGTAAAATTCTCAAAATGAGTGAGCGTGGATGTCAGGTGCTCACTACCAACTCTGTTGCTCTGCAGAGACCTGCTCCTGTTGGGCTGTACTGGTTGCTGATGTGGCTACCACATGAGGTAGTAAGGTTAATTTCCTGAAGAGACTCAATTTAATTTCCTCGAGAGTCTCTTAACTAGCAAAAAATACTCCAACCTTCATGCTAAGGAGCAAGTGAGAGTAGTGGTTTAGTCAGAGTTGTCTTTGCGTGCAAAATGAAGTTGCAGGGCTTGTGTTACATCAGAGTTTAATGCTGAGGATTGTCACTTTAAATCAAGAAAAGTTTTATTTCATCTCATGACATCTTAATGAAAACCATACAAGGATTTGTTAGAGCAGGAAGAACTGACTGCCCCAGCATCTGAGTGTCCTGTTGCTCTGAACATCTTTTCTGAGATTCTCCATACATTGCCCTTCTGATTTTTGAGGATAGTACAAGTAGCTAAATGTTGATTAAATGTAGTAATTTAGTTCTGTATTAGAAAGAGGAGCGGCATATAAGAAGCTTAAGGTTGTCTCCCACAGGCATGTTATTGCTCTGAGAAGTGCAATGCTTGTTTTCACTGGCTGTTTTGTGGAGACAGTGAAACACTGAGTGATACACAAAGAACTGTTAGGTGCTTTTCTTGGATTGTTAGGTGAGAGGGGCACAGAGGTGTGAGTAAAGATATCAGCTGCTCTTACCCTGTTGTTCCTAAATTAAGCACAAGAGGGTATGCTCTCTCTAAGTAACTCAGGTTATCTGAATCTCAGTGATTGATTCACTTGTTTAAGGTGTGATGTTACCTTAAAATCACTCCCAGTTAATTAGTTTTTCAGATATATTCTTCTTCTTTCTGCTTCTCTCTCCCAAGAGGAGTGTTGATGAATGGCAGTTACATGCTGTGATCTCTAGCACATCCTCCTGTAATTCATGAGCCAGTCCTCTGTGCATTTGCTTGTCCCTTGTTGGCTGAGGTGCTCAAGAGCTTCCCAGGGTGAGTGCAAAGCCTCTGCCACAGTAAGTTACAGCAGGAAGCTGGTTCCTGCTGTGGGCTTATCACAGCAAGACCTGTCAAAAGATCTTGTGGCTGCTTTAAACTGCTACTGCTCATTCTTGTGCAAGGAATGCTGTTCTATCCAGGTTTCTTTCAGCAGGTGGCGTTTTTTAGTTGCAGTACAGACCTGGCTTCCCAGCAAGCCAGAGCTGGATGTGCAAATCAACAGGCAGAGTGTGTGTGTGTATGTGGTGGTGGTTGTGCCTTTTTTACCTTAGATTTCCATGCATGTCTTGCTGGAGTTGGGGTACTGGTGAAAGCCAGAATTGGTGGCAGCAGCAGGGGGATGTGATGGGGCCAAGAGGAGGCAATGGAAAATGAAGAAGGAGTGGGTTGGTGTACCAGAGGAAAAGTGAAAAGGAGGAGAGACACTGGTGATGAGATCCCTGCAGCTGCTGGGGACTAATGACTACAATTCTTCTGTTCATTTTAATGTCCCTATAGCAACAGATGCTCAGGCACCCAATTCTTACTTTTCCCTTAAATAATAGAAGGGATGTGCTAATTCAACTACTCTGGCGTTTTGGCTTGCAACTAGTTAAATTTAGCATCAGTGTCATATATTTTCTACTAGTGGTTGCAAAAGGAAGTAGGGATAAAAACCAGATGTTTTGCCTCCATGCTATGCTTAACCTTTTTTTTAACTCATCCATATGGTAAGGAGAATACAGCAACCTGGGGGACAATATGCTTTTTCTAAGGAAGAAGATTTTAAATAGAAAAGCCATTTCTGTAGTATTAGTGGCTATGCTTTAATTGAATTTTTCCTTTTAGCCATACTCCCGAACCTTGTAAACAAAATATTTTGCTTGCTGTACTAAAGAGTCTTAGTTTTTGATAGGTCTGGAGCTGTTACAAGTGCTAAAATTATCATATCTGAGGGAGTGAGAGATGCTGGTGAAAGGAAGAGGAGGGCACTCTGGCTGCTTCTTGCTGAAATGAAGCAGAAATTCTGCCTTTCCACTGCTCTAACTGGAGTACACAACAGTACACTGAAATAATTTACTTAGCTTTAGAGATTGTGGCATGAAATAGAGCTCTGGGGAGGCAGCTCAAATCATGCAAACATGGTTTGCAGCTTAAGGATACACACAAGCTTGTGTCAGAACTAGACCATTATCTGTTATGCTCTCTTGCTTTGGGCAGCACATAAATACTTCTTGTCTGAAAATTTTGTGTGCTGCCTGAACTGGCCAAAAACATTGGTGGTGTTAACCACTAGTCAGAGGCGGCTCTTGCACCCCCAGTACGGAAGGGCTGGAATGCTGTTTTGTAAGGCTGTGAATAACTAATTAATGACTGGAGGCTCACCCAGGAACTGGATCTACAACATATGAGAGGGATGAAAACAAAAGTAAGGGCAGGCACATTTTCCCTTCACTAAAGCTTTATAGCAGAAAGCTGCTCTGACTTCACACAGTCTCTCTGCTGCCTGACTGGAGCATGGGTCTCTCCCCTGCTGAATACCAGATGCATTTAACTTTATCTGATAAATAAACTCATGAAAATGAGCTGCTCTAATGGAAGAAGCTGGGGCAAACAGCTGGACATGCATTACGTGTGTGAGAGGAGGGTGTCTGGACAGGAGCACTCTCACAAATATTGAGGAGACTGGGTGTGGTAGGGGCCAAAATTAGACTGAAATTAGACTGCTTTCACTGAATGCAGACTCCCACAGGCTTAGTGGGATGTCAGTTGTGCTCATGTGTGTAACTGAATTTGATTTTGCTGCTTGTGCTTTAAAGTTTGAAAGCTATGTATTTTTTCCTTGTGTAAAACAGTGAGCTGTTATGTTCCTGTCCTAGTGAGTGTGTATTTGAGATAAGCTCTGTTTTGTCAGTATGAATGCAGCTGCTTGGGAGATGCTATGTATGCTCTCTTTATATATATATATTTTTAATATAAATACATATTTTAGCTTCTAAATGTGGCATAGTTTCCTGGCAAAAATCTGAACTTTAAATAAAGTTCAGTAAGTTGAATGTATGGAATAAGATTTTGGGCTACTTTTCTTGTTTCTTTTAAGAGTCTGGTAATGTTTGTATATACAACATTTTTACTTTGTGACATCTAAAATACAGTAAAGTTTTGGCTTCTGGGTCAGATTTCCCAGCTTCTAAAATAATAATGAAATACTAATGAAATAATGAATCATCCTGGAAATATTGGTCAGCTGCAGGATTTACCATTCATACTTTATTTTTTATGACTTGTTTTGTCTGCTTAATATGGTCATGTCTCAAGTTTCAACACTTGCCCTCTCAGATGCCAGGTTTTGTTATTGCATGTTTGTGAATGACTACCTTGCTATGTTATTTCCATTGATCACTGGATAGCTTGTTCTCAATTAAGAAGAACACACTGTACAATAATTAATTAACTTTGACCTTATTTTGCTATCTGTTGGGAATTCAAGCTATAGCTCAGTGTCTGCATTAATGATTGGAGAAGAAATTGTTCTGGCAAAATGGTTTCTCTGTATTGTTGACATTTAGTACTTGATCCTTGGAAAACACTTTATTCTGAGGTAGTCATATAGCCTGTTAAATGTGAACTGTGAAAATAAATAGTAATAATACAGACTAGGACATGCTTTGGATTTATCTCTTCTTTTGGGTATGATACACAGCATGTTCTCTTGCACAGATGGGAACCTCTCAAATGTTATCCAAAAACTGAAGATAGTTTATAAAGTAAGGTAGTGTATATATTAAAAATGTAAAGGCTACTGCACCATATTACATGATTCTAAAAACTGGAAGCAGACAAGGTTGTGTAGGACAAATGCATTAGTGGATAGGAAATGTGATTTGCCTGTTTATTGAGGCAGGCCTCAAAACTGCCCTGTGGTGGACCCATGTACTAATTGTGTCTGAGGACTTACTGGAAAAGGCAATGCTCAGTTATCTCTGTTGGAGATGTGTATTTGGTGTGCTTTTAATCTCTCAGCTGCTGGCCTGACTGAAGGCTGAATGTTGGGTTATGTGAACTGCTGCTTGTGATTGCTGGTAGTTGTGCAATTGCTGCTAGCAGAGCACCTGGGGAGGCAGAACTTCTGGGAAGCACATGCAGCTGAAGTGGTGGCCTCTGTTTAAACAGTTATTTTGCCTGCAATGGAGAGCTAAGCAAAACAGAGCATTGAAATAACACAGTACACTCAGGCATGTTTATAGTACTGCTGTTACCCACTCATGAGGTGTTTTAGAGGATAAAAATTTCTTCAAAGATGCTAATCCCAGAAATAAATGATTCAGTTGGGTATCTACCTTACAGAATAACTGCCACGTTAGTAAGAATTAGGAGGGTAATAAATATTCAAAGAACCCACAGTTGAATGAGTATGAGAGCTGTTCAGACTTCATGCAAGCTGTATATGTGTCCAACCTCCTTTTAAAACAGTAAAAAGAAGTTCATTAATAAATACCTAAACTTGGAGAATCATTCCTACTTGGCTAGTAAAGAAATTACCTTGTAACACAATGTCTTGCAAAAGAAACAGGGAACCCTTGATGACCTAGATCCACTTCCATGAAAGGCAGCTGGTTGAAAAGAACATTTTTTAGGATTGGAGCAGCAGCAGAGTGCATCAGTACTGCCACGTGGCTGTGCTGACAGGGCTCCCTGAGAGCTGGTACTCTTGGGCCATTGCTTCTGCAGTCCATCGAAAGTGAACCCAGCAGACTGCCAACCGCACCACCATCTGTCTGCAGGAAAAGAAACCTTAAAATATATATGAGAAAGAACAAGATGCCACTGCAGCTGCTGTATTTCGTAAGATGGGACCTTTGTCCCTTAGAAAAATTGTCAGGATCTGTGTATATGTCTACATATTTATAAATAATTTAAAAATGTCGATCCACTGAGAGATGTGCCTGGGAAATTCAGAAGGAAAAAACAAAAGGCAAATCAAGTCTGAAATAATCACACAGGCTGAATTTATAGTTATGTGTAGTTATGTGATGGCACTGCCAGTACACCTCCAGCAGTTCTCAGGGCCATGCTCTAAAATAGCCAAGAAATGTGGAGGAAACTCGGGTGAGGTGACTTAGACCACAGAAGTAGGTGATGCAAAATGACTTAACTTGCAGGATAAATCTAAGCTGAGGTAGCAGCTCTTTGCAGGTGTGGAAACTTGGACCGATATGTTAAAGATTGGTAAAGCATTGACACTGAAAGCAGGCAGAAATTTTTAAAACTCTCAGTAGACTACCGGCTACTAGGTACTTGTGAATTATCTTTGTTAGATACTGTTGAAGCAGTGCTAGCTACAGTATTTAAAGAAGACTGAGATGCTGGTGGGTTGATTTGTAGAATGAAGGAAAGGGCTATTCATGGACAAATTAGGACAAGCATAGATGAACATATGGCCTAAAACAGTCACAGCCCAGTTTCAAAATGGAGACTTGAAGGAATCCAAAAATGAACTGTACGAGACAAAAGCTTGCAGGCTCTTATGTGTAAAGTTAATAAAACTACTCATGTAAACGGTCTCTGCTGGAGCAAAAGGGGAAGTTGCAAACAGAGCTCTGAGAGTGAAGTGGGTGAGTTGCAGAGAAGGAATAATAAAATCAGAAGTGGAAATGAGCTGACAGAAATATACAAGGAAATACATCTGTGCTTGTCTTTGCCTTTTGTTTTTATTTTTCCACAGCATAAATCAGCTTGACAGGTATAGTCAGCTGATCCTTGCAAACTCCACTGCAGCAGACACAGGTGAATACACCTGCTGGCTTCAGCTGTGCAGTGGTAACAAATGCAGGAAGGATGAGACTAAAACAGGGTCAACATACATCTTTTTCACAGGTAATTAACTCACTGGGGGATTATTAATGGAAATATATTTGCTGGTAAGACAGGAATAAAGCCACATCAGTGATTTCACTGTCAAGATTTTACTGACACAGTTTTCGCCTATTTTTAGTGGATGTTAAGGAAGACTGTGCTGGTGGGCAGAAAGTTACTTGCTTAGTGTGGTTTTTTTAAGTCCATTTTCCCTACAGATAATGTAAAATACCCAAAGTAATTGATAGAGCAATAAAAACCACATACCTTAGAAAATAATAACACACTTTCTGAGGATTTTCTACAAAATGAATAAAAAAGTTTTAATTCTTGAAAACCTGCTGTGATAAAGAAAATAAATCTGTGCAGAAGATTCATTTTGTCATGGCATTCAGATGACCCCATGGACTCTCCCCCACTGCCACTTTATTCCAATTACTTGCACTGCCTTAAAAAAACTTGACCTTGCTGACCTTGGTAAGGCCACAATTTCTCTGAGGAGTCATTATAGCATGTGGAGAGGCAAAACACTCTTCAAGTGCATATGATGTTCACCAGAGTCTGTGCACAGTTTACTGCTGCTTGCTACAACAGAGCTAAAATCAAATGGTTAATTTTTCTCTTCTGGAAACCATTCTGAATAGTAAAACAACCTTTAATGCCTCATGAGAGCTGAAGTATTCATGGCTAGAAAATGTTTTAGTACAAAACGTTAAGACAGGATTGTTTGCCATACATTTTGGAGTTAAATTGGACCATGAGACAGAAGTGCTTCATGTTTTTAGGATACATTCCGTAGAAAGGCTGGAATAAACTTTTCAGTCAAATTATTATGTAAATGCTCATGCTAGAAAGAGGAATTTCAGATATATATTTCCATTTTCCATGCCAATTATGGAAATACTCCTTAACTGTGATTCTGAGGGCACTAAATATTTCATCAACTTAGGACAGTAAATCAAACATTTTACCTAAAAACACAGGTATAAAAAGTCTGTAGCTTCAAAAATATTTTTCTTTCTAGTAGTCCTTATCTTACCAGTGGTGATGGGATCCAGATGAGTCTTTGGAAGCTTAGTAAAAGACATTCCAAAGATTTTCTTAAGATTAAAAAAATACTTTGTTCTTATTTTCAATTTAATATTTTTTAATGCAAGCAATGTTTTTTCTTTTGAGTGTGCATATTAAAATTAAGCCAAAGTTTTTGTTTTAAATGTTGCTCACAGCTATTTTCTCTTGTCAAATGTACTTTTCTTTCTGTTAAACCAATATGTAAATATTTCTGTAATTATGTCAACTCTTCTGCACAGACGAAGAGGAACTTTTTGTGCCTACTCCCAGTTATTTTGAGATTGTCTACCTGAACCCAGATAAACCTGCAGTCATCCCATGCCGTGTTACTACTCCTTCAGCAAAAGTGACTCTTCACAGGGAATTTCCAGCAGCAGAAATTGAAACAGATGGAACTGATATTATTTATGATGCAAAGAAGGGTTTTGTCTTCCAGCACCCTACTTCTGATCATAAAGGTATCGTCTACTGCAAAGCAGAGTCACAGGGAGCACCTCAGATTTCCATCAAATATCACCTACTGTATGTGGAAGGTAAAATGCAGTTTCCTCTGTGCTTAAATTGACTCTTCTGCTGACATTAAGAAAATATTTTTTAGACAGTAAAATAAGTAATGTAATGAGAATTTTAAAATCTTGATCAAAAGTGTATGTGATAAAACGTTTATCAGGTTTAAATTCCAATAAGTTCCCCAGTTTAGAGGGGAAAGTTGTAGGTGTAAAACGCCTGTTGCATTAAGCAAGCAGAGTCAAAAATTGCCTCTCAATTTTATCATTATTTAACTTTAGCAGCCAGGTTTCTGTTTCTAAACACTGTCTTTGTCTCAGTTCCCAAGGGGCCACCCTCAACCTCAATTGCGGTTTCATCCAGTCGGGCCAGAGGCAGCAACAGAGTTCACGTGGCCTGCACAGTCCTTGGGGAGCCGGATGTGGATGTGAACTTCAGGTGGCAGTATCCAGGGCAAGAGGTAAGATGTGTATGCCCTGCTGAAATGGTTTGTTCTTCACAATGGCAGCATTTTGAATGCTCTTGCCAGTTCGGGCATGCTGGCAGGAGGAGGCAGCATATCCCCTTTCAACTTCAGCCTGTCTTTCCCTGAGAATCTTTCTGAGAAGTAGTGCAGGGGTGAAGCTGAGAGCCCTGTTAGTAAAAATCAAATTCAGCGAAGCTCACTCCTCCCTCAGATTTCCATTCCAGAGATACTTGGCCTCTGGCAGCATTTCCAAAGAAAGCCTCAGACAGCGTCAAAGCCAACCAGCATCAGGAGGCTGTTCTAGGGCAAGCCACAAGGCCCACTGATGCCTCTGCATTTGATATCCCTTCTTTCTCAATGGCTTGGGTGCATGAATTATCTCAGCACAGAATTTTTAAGCTTGCCCATATCCAGAAGCAGAATCTGCTTCTGCCCAGCCTCATCTGAAAGAATCCCCAGGAAACACAGTGTGAATCTGTGGTCTCTTTTTTCTGCACAAAATAAGATGTATCTGACTAGCTAGCATCACTGAAGGTCCCCTCTCTTTTCCCTCTAACCACCCTCACCTGTTACAGCTCATTTCTTAATCAGCCTCATTCTAGACCCAGCTTGGCCTTCCGAAACTCTGTATCTCGTTAGTGTCCACCCTCGTTTCACATCTTTCCCAGGCTGCCCCAGCCTGGTTTGCTGGCTGTTATTGGCCCAGCTGCTCCCAGTGGTTTTGCAGGGTGCTGGCACGTGCATGTTTACACCTCTCTAGCAGTGATTAAATATAAAGAGCTAAAGCATGCAGGTTAATCTCCCTTGTTTGCTATGGATACTAGAGCTGCAGTGCAGGGCGCATGTACCATCAGCAGAGGACTACACCCCCACTGCACCCACCTATGGGGGTGAGAGAGGCTTTGGCCCTGGAAAGGGCTGATGTGCTTATCCAATGGGGTAAACTATCTCAGCTCCAGCTGTGCCTGGGGATAGGGAGGGGAGAGCTGTGTTTGGGTTTCTGCCCCAACAAAAGGATCAAGTAAGTGTCAGAGTAGAAGCACTGTATGCTTGTTGGAGACTTAACATTTGCTGAGAGCGTTCACACTGCAAAGAAAAAAGGTGGGGTGGAAGAAGAAGGGACAGGACCATCAGTGTTGGTGGTTTTATAGACCTTTTATGCAAGAAAAAGGACTTGCATTCTAAGGTTCACTGGATGTTTCCATTCATGCTGCTGCTTTCAGTGCTGGGAGCTCACTGATAGTTTTATCTCAGCCCACATCACCCAGCAGCTGGGCTCTCACCTTCTGCCCAATTCCTGAGCAGAGGCAGCACATTGATCCCTGCTTGTCCTGTATGGTGCATTGTGGAGACCCTCATTTTATCTCTGTAGTCACTAACCTCTCTCTCTCTGCTTTTTTTCCACTCAGTTGTTGTTTTATTTTCTTGGTTCCCCTTGCCACTCCCTGACAATTACAATTGCTCATCCACCTGCTGTGAATGCATACAGATTCACCCATAATCTGATTCTGTGCAACAGCCTTCAAAGCAGAAGGCAGTTAGTTTGAGGAAAAATGGACTAGCAAGAGCCCAACCAGGCAAACAGGGTCCACCTTGCACAGCCTTTACCTTCACTTTCAGTAGGGTCAAGGAAGTTCCACTTGCTATATTTAAGAAGTAACTTAGACTTGAATTAAGTGTGCAGTATTACTTGATTTAGGTAGCACTTAATTTCAGGTTTGGAACAGGAGGTAGTGCTTTGCTAAGTGGCTTAATTGCTTTTAAAGGTTTAAGAATTTCTATTATATTTACTACTTGCAAGAATTTTTTTTCTCTGAAGCTGGTAATGCCTGCCACTTCCTAGGCATTCCCTGATTGCATTGTGACTCATCCCTAAGTTTCAGGAAGACTGGGAGCTGCCTTTGTACTGGTGATTTTGCAAGTGTGAGATTGTAGCTTTGACTCTGCCTGAGTGTCTAACTTATCCTATTGCTACATTTACTTTGAGCCTTGTAGTATTCATATTGTTAAATGGTTAATCCATCTATGCCATGAAGCAAGGGAAGATGGTTTCCACGCAGCCTCTCTCTTGCATTTTTATCCCAGTTATTAGTATAACAGAAGCCAGTGTGCTTAATGCTGCTTACTAGCAGCTGCTGGATTTTGGAAGACATTGCCTTAGTCTATCATTGGGCCAATTTCTCTTATCCAGTATTTTGTGTCCGAGGTGCCAGGCAGTGTGACCTCATAACCAGTCCATTAGAAAACCCCCTTATAGAATTAAAAAAAAAAAAAGAAGTCTTTTATTTAATAACACCGCCCCAACCCAACAGAAAACCCAAACCAAACAAAAACCCCAACCAAACAAAACAACAAAAACCAACTCGAAAAAGCATTTTTTGATATAAACACTGAGGGGGTTGTATTTTTGGCTTTGAAGTTAAATATGTGAGGATTAACTCAGAAGTATTTGACAATTGTTACTGTTTGTTTGTATCTTATCTAATGTAGTGTTTTCTAAAACTAGAGGAAGAATTAGTTTTCAGCATGACTTAGAGTTGTTCGCTGTGCTAAAAGAGAATGAAAGCTCAGTCAGCTACCTCATGCCACTGCTGCTTTCTTTTTGAGATATGCCTGAAGTCTGAAAATGAGCGCACACATCTATCCTGACACCTTCCCCAGGATACCTCACCTGTTTGATCAGGTATCCAAATGCAGCCTTAGTAAGTGGCCTAAAGCTGAGCTCCTGTGCAGGCTCCAGGCAGATCTTTGGCAAGCCCAGTACCTGTGCCTGGAGTAGAAGAGGCATTCCATTATCCTTATTTGGCATAGCTTATTGGTACATCAATGTTTAATGCAGGAATGTTGCTGCCACTGCCAAACATCTTCTGTTCCCTCACTTAGGGCTGACTTTTGGATATAGGCTCCTACTCTCCAACCTCTTGCTGCAGGGTTGTGTCACTAAATACACTTTGTGGAATCACCTATTTTATGTGGGTGGGTTGTTTTTGTTTTGTTTTTCAACAGTCTGGGAGGCCTGTGATTATTCAAAACTTCTGGAGATTGATAAACAGAGGAATTGGACATACTACAAGAATCTCAAAGAGTGTTCTTCTTGTGGAGGATTTTGAAGACATAGATGTGGGAAATTATGTTTGTATGGCTCAGAACCTACAAGGAGAAACAACAGTAGCTACCAAAGTTGAATTGAAGTGATAAGAAAGACTTCTGGATGTGGACTGACCTGTATGTTATTTGACATTATAGCCCTTAATTTTATTAATGTTTAAATGTAGCTTCTGTCTCACTGTTTCTTTTATATGTCAATGCATTCCATGTTGACTAGCTTGACAGGCCACAACAGAGTTCACTCTGTCCAGCAGCAGTCAGTTATGAGTTAATGAAACTACTACAAAGCATGAAAGTTTAAGTCTGAACATGCATAGGGTGTGTGCATATTTAGAAACAGGTGCTCTTTGGGCTTTTCTTTGCATATGGTCTTTCCCTCAGACTCTTGCATGAGGTCAACCTGCTGTGTGAAATGTGCAATTTTAACATTAAGAGTACTATACACCTTTGAAACAACAACAAAAAAACAAACTAAAAAAGCCTTGTAACAAAGTTAGCCAATAGCAGTTGTTTATTTTGCAAGAATAATTAAATTTCTGAACATTATGAAACCATGAATGTGTGTGTGCTTATTTTCATGTATGTGTAAAGGCAAGCAAATAAAATTTTCTCTCCTGGTGAAGATTAATACTCTCTAGCACCTAAATATATATTTATTATCTCCAGAGACTTGTAAGCAGTTGGGTATGCTGGATTTTCCTTATGCTGTTGCATTCTTACAACCTTACAATATGTAGCTTACTTAGTAGTTCACTCCTCAATAGATGTCTGGTGTGGTGTTTAGTAAATTATGTAGCAAATTATGGCTGCTAAAGGTAAAACTTGCATTTATTTATACATGAACATTTACAGAAGGGAAAAAAAAAGCAAAAAAGCAAACATTAGAATAATGTTCAGTTTTGCAGCAGAATTTCTTCGTAGGTTAATAACAGGTTCTACTTAATTGTATTAATTTACTTTGGAGCAAAGGAAAGATACTTTCATTTACATAGAACTATACCTGGACAAATAAGCCACTGCTTCTCTCACCCTGGGTTCAGTTACCAGTACAAGGAAAGAACTTGCCAGAGGAGAAGGTAAGAACTTGATAACAACATTGTTGGACATTTTGGCAATTTTTTTTCTTAGTCTCAAGCACCAACTTTATGTGGGCTAGAACTTTCAATACAAATCTACTCCTTAGTAGTGAATGACCAAAACAGATTTAATGCAAGCCATTTTATTTACAAGGCAAGTGAAACCCAGCTTATTCTGAACATACAAGGAAGCAAAGCAGGAGCTGGTCCCTTGGTCACACACTTCCCTCTCAGCCGGCATTTGACTGGAATTCCTGAAGCTTTCTTCTTCTGAAGGTCTGAGGTAACAATGTGCTCCAGGTAACTGAGACCTTTGAGCAGATGTGTACAGCACTGTTTGAAATAGTGACAGCTCTAAGTGCTAATGTAAAAACGGCAGCTTCCCAATGAAGTCAGTGGTCTGATCAGTAGCGTAGCTAATGGAAACATTAAACAAGCTTGCTGAATGCTTTTTCTTCAGCATGCAGGAACCTAAACCAAATAACTGATGAGAGAAATGCCCATGGTAAAGACTGAAATGGTTCCATTGAGGTCTCATGTAATAGGCTACATGGAGAACATTCCCCAGGAGTTTTTTTCATTTCTGGCCTCTGAAAGTAAGATATATTTTAAAAAAATGATTAAAACAGCTGATGTAGAACTGACTTTGAAGGTGTAAGAGGCAAAGTTAATCTGTTAAAATGTACCAAGAACATTACACTGTAATCCAAAGGGCTAAGTAGATTATACAATTTCATAGTAATACCTAAGAAAAGGTCTTTGTACCATTTTTTAGGAAAAAAAAGTCCTTGTAGCATGTGCTTTTTTTTTTTATTCTGACCAAATTAACAATCTTCTAGCTTCTAGATGAGGCTATGCAATGTTAATTCCTTTTTAGCATTTTTATTTCTTAGAACCATGTCTTTCCCTTTGAACTAAAGGAGTTGTGCCAGCTTTTGAATTTCAAAGTGCATTTGAGCCTGTAATTCAACAATTGATTTCCTTCAAAGTGTCTGGGAAGTGGGAGATCATGTCACCTGCCCACACTTGTTCAACAGCACAGTGGAGGCATCACTTCCTTGATGACAGTTTGGCAGGAGAGGAAAAGATGGTGTAAATCCTCTGCTTGAGTATTCCCCTGAGGTGTAATGGTTATGTGTAACCATCACTTGCAGGTCTCAAGAGTGATACAGAAGCAGTGCCTCTACAGAAGAGTTTTGATGGGTGTCATGTTCTGTCCGTCCTTTCTGTCCTTGTCCTCCCACCAAGCATCAAAATAATTCTTGTAATTGAAAACTATGAAAATTCTTTTACTATGTGTTTTACAGAGTTTTTATTTTAGCAAAAGCTTCCTGGGCAGAGCTGATGTTACATTGCCACAGTTAATTGCACATTTCCACCTAAATGAACAGTGATAGGTAAGAGAATGAAGCCCTGGAAATGAGATTTAAGTGACCTGTCAAAGTTACATGCCTAAAGCTGCCAGTGCTGTTATTTCCGTTTCCATCCCTGTGTCAGTGCTCTTCTAAGGCAAGGCAGCAACAAGAGTCAGAAGGTATTTTTTTCTTAAGGATTCAGTGGTTATCCCAACTTTATGATGATCTTTTTAGCTGCAGCTCAGCTCTAAATGATTTCCTGGCTGTTGGACAAGATAAGTGGTTGGCTACTGTCTAGAAGGAATTTCCTGCATGAATTGCATACCAGTTTACATGGAAGCGTCTTTGGTATTAGCAATGAGAAACATCAAGCCTTTAGTTAGCTCAAGGAAATGATTCACCTCAAATTTTATAGAAAATATAGTGCAACTCATACAATGACCTTTTGAGAAAAGTATTGAAGGTGAACCATACTATGAATAGTTTGAATGGCAACAAACTATATGGTACAGCTGTTAAATGTCACTCTAGCTTCCTGTGAAACTTATCATTTGAGCTGGAACTGAGAGTAAAGTAGCATATCTGAAGAAAATCACTTGTTCAATTACTTGACCTATGGCTTATGACGATGTTGAGCAGGTTTCTAGCCTTTCCTGAAGGAAACCTTACTCTAAAGAAAAAAAACCCAAAATATGGAATAGTTTCTGGATTGAACAAAGCCTTTACTAACACACGGTACTTAAGTTAAAGCTTGAAATACTAATACTCAGAGAAAAACATTGAAACAGTATTTACATATTAGCAGAATTATTTAATTCGTAGAGACCAACAGGACAAACACTAAACAGGTATTGCTGTAATCTGATTTCTACATACAAGCAGTCTTCATTTCTTCATGAAAGCATTAGAGTCTCCTTGCAAGCAGTTTAGACAAGAAGAGTCTCCTGTATTGTGGAGGTAAATTATCAACAAATTAACAGTCTTTGTATTATCTACTATACCATACTTTTCTGTACGGTAGCCTGGAAAAGCTTTCCCTGCTCTTGCTACAGGAAGGGCTATGCCATAGTTGACCTTCAAAAACATTTGTGTGCACTCTGCTTTGCATGTTTCATCTGAGGCATTACACTGCAACTAAAGTAAAGTTCTTACTGGTGGCTAGGTAAGTGTCCTTGTGACAGGACCTGTTACACTGCTAACTTCTAATTGTGACTTTTCTCACATGCAGAATGTTCTGAAGAATCACAAGCAAGCTCCATATATCTTTGTCTCCATGTATCTTTATCTTCTACCCAGAAGTGGAGTAACAAGGGGAAAATTTTCTAAGGATTATCTGAACCCAAATAATTTGTGCCATGAAGCTTCACCATTGCTGGTTTGCTGTGCTGAGCAGACACTAAGAGCTTTTAGTAGCTGGAAAAAGCTTCCTCCTTAGATTAAAGATCCTTTGACTCACACGAGCAGGAGAAAAATCCTTCAGTTGGTACAAAAAATTTATTGTAAAGCATTCAGCTCAAATACATGCAATCAAATCTCTTTGACTGTAGAAAGTAAGAATGTTCCATGACATACTTAAAGCAACTTATAGCCAACATAGGGTTCTCAAAGTTTAATTTGAACCTCCTAGTAAACATTTTAAGTAGTGACACCAGTAGCAAGTGGTATGTACAGTGCCCTAAAAAGGATTAAAAGAAAGCATGTTCCCTAGAAACTGCACCCTTAACTTGTACATTATGAGAGGTTTACATAAATTTAAAGATGAAACAGTCAATCACAAGTTTAAATATATTACAAATTTACTTATTGTGTGAGCACTGTTAACAGTCTTGTTTCTATGTCTGTGTTCCTCATTACTAGCCAAGATTTTGCAAGCCTTAGGTAAAATAGTCTGAAGTGGTTCTCCAGCTGAGTTCCCTGAATGCTTTCCTATGCCCTTGATTCCTGTCCCCAAGCTACTGAAAAAGACAGGGAAACAGCCAGCTACCAGCATTAGCTCACCAGCAGTGGAACGATGTCCTGGCCCTAGTGTGAAGCCCAAGCCTACTGTAAGCATCCACAGTATTTTCTAAGACTAATCTGAAGCTGAACCTCGTTTAGTGGATGCAGAGCAGTCATCTTAAACAAGTCTGATCAAGGGTGGAGCAAGACTATCCAATTACCCTGATGAAGCCGAAACTCAGCATGTGATGTTTCCAGAAATGCTGACACCCTCATCCTCCAGTTCCAGCAGCCAGGACAACGTTTTCCCCTACTCTACAGAATCTCTTGTACAGGCTTTTTCACCTGATGAACTGTCAAAACACCAATATTCTGCAGTCTAAGAGGGAAAGTATGGCAGAATTAGTAAGATAAAATACACAGATACCACCTCATCCTCAGGTGAATTTAGCCAACCCCGAGGAAAGTTAATACAAATGCTAATGCTTAAAAAGGCAGAGTGTGCCACCAGCTACATTGGAATTCACAAATTACTTAATCTTCTTGAGAACTGAATTAAGAATGCACCTAGTTACAATTATTGCATTTTTCTCTTTGGCTTTCAAATCTACATCTTGTTTATCCTCAGGAACAGACATGCTATTTTGGGGAAATTAGTGCTTCCTTTTCAGCAGGTAAGATGCTAGGTGTAGGCTTCTAAACCTGCAAGTCAGCTAAGAACTTCTGACCTCGAGGGCTACTGACTACAACCCTATTGACTTGAAATCCAAAATCCATTGCACCCTGCAAAATATGGCTGCAATTCAATTAGTTTTTAAAATTAATTCAAAGTTGCATACTCGGGTTGGCCAAGACACTAATGAGTCAATTGACGAAGGTCTTTGTGCCATTTTTTTACCAGCCAGAATGATGAAGGAAACTATCCTACAGTACCAGTGGCAGTTTCTCCTCATTCTCAGGCAAGGGTACTCGGTTAAGCATGCATACTGAGAGCAGTATCAAGGAAGTACATGTCAATGTATAGTCTTCAGCTTTTATCCTTTATTATGTACACAGCAAAGAAGGCAGCATTAGACACACGCACAGTGTGTTACACCCATTCCATCCACGGCACACGCACACACGCGCACACACAGCCTTAAAAAGTGTCGGTGATAAGGAACATATTATAAAGGTTGTGATCTTTATCTCTAAGCCCCTGAGCTTCTTATGGTTAGGTGAAAAGGCAACGAACAAGTCTTTTCTTGCTCTGTAAGTGCTTTGTGCAACGATGTCCATAAAGGTCATAAGTCTTTTTGGGAGGACTGAATGTCTTACTCCCATATTCACAGTCTCCTATCGCTGTTTTTGCACCAAATAGTTTCCAGTTATGTTCAGTTGTCATAGGCGGCTAATATAGCTCTTGCTCCTGTGATTAAAGTTAGGAAAGGTTCTGCGGATCAGAAATGAAATGCAGGCCCCTCTTTCTCTCAAGAGATGTCATCTCGGTGACACTGCAGGACTAGAGAAGTTACCAGAATTTCGTGGGGACTGAAGAGGCACAGATGAAGAACTGGGAGACAGTTTTCTTGGGCTGCATAGGTCACCGTTGTGCAACTTCCACAAAAGTTCTTCATTTTCCATTGACAGGCGCTTGTTTACTTTTGATTCTTTCTCTAGTGACTCCTGTAAAACAGCTTGCTCTGTAGAAAGTTGCCTGCAAATGGAAGATTTACATCAGAACTCATAACCCCACGTGGAGGGTGCAGTATTGAAACCTAAAGAAAGGTTTGAAAGTGCATAAACCTTTGCTTGGCTCACAACTGAATTCCGGCTTTAATCGGAGGACTGAGCATGTTCTCATACTTGCTATTTCTAAACAGGTAGCTTGCAGGAGGAGAAAGTCCCAGTAAGAAACATCCCTAAGGGCCAGAAAAAGCATCTGAAAAGTGAGGCTTGTTCTGCTTAAAATGACACACGATTTTAAAATGCTGTGCTGGAGCCTTTGGGTCTTGCTGCAGGCTCAGCTCAGCATAAAAGCTACAGATTCCTTCACAATGGAAGAGTCTGGCCATCCATCTAAGCAACGGTTAGGAGCACCTCAGATCTGTTTTATTTATGTTAAAATATTATTGTTATTGTTAAATAAACCACGCTGATCTAAACTGGGGACAAATCACTCACTGAAGTGGTTGCAAGTATGACCCAGGTCTAGCTTTAAAAGGGATAATCTTTGTATGATGGTATTTCTGTGTTGCTTTTTCTTCCCTAAAATATTGGAGTACTGAAGAACATACTAAACCTTCACCCCCTTTCAAAATGTTCCTGCTTGTTACTCTAGAAAGGAATGCACATTTGTAGACAAACAAGTGGGGAAGAAATGGATGTGTTCTTTCATAGAGTACTACAAAATTGCATTCACCAATACTTCAGCAGAACTTTCTTTCTTGTCACAGGAACCCCTTCCCCCTGATTAAGGGTATCTAAATGTCCACAGATATTTTTTCACCTTGAAAGCTCCATGTGTTTGTCCATCCGAGCTTTTAATTCTTCGTTTTCTTGCTGAACCTTCTTTAATTTATCCATTAAGATTGTGTTGTTCTCCACCTTGGAAAGAAGGTCACAATTTGAAATAAAACCCACATGTGCACTCATCGAGATTCTGCCTGAGCTATCACAGACCTTGGCAATCTGGAGTTTGCAGAGCTTCTGGAGTACATACAAAAACAGCCTACTACCTTATCCTTGCATAACACTGGCACTTGGCCACTTGTGCTGATTAGATGCCAACAAGGAGGACTGGATAAGGGATCTACTTTTAATCAGCACATTCCAGTAACTTCTGCCAGTGATGGGCAGCAGTTTTAGACACTGTAGCACCTTTCTGGACTGAAGACTGTCCAGAAATAACACTACAGGTTCAAGAGTTCCCCGGAGTAAACAGCTTTCCCTATTGCTCTTCTGATTCCATGTCATTGTTGGAGGACATTATCAAAAATAAAAGAAAAAACGGATTAAGTGGTTGGATGGTCCGAGGCCTTCTACACTGTGGCCAATGTCTGTTGGAGAAGATGAAGGTTTGCTAGTAATTTGCTAGTAATTGTAGACTAGGGTAACATACACTGCTGCACAATACTGAAAACTGACATGACTGTGTTCCTTTGTATCCAAACCTCTTTCTTCTTCCTCATTTAATACTTCCTCATTAAATTCTTGCATAAGCAAGTATTGCAACAGTGTTCAAAGGCCCCACACAGGAGAAGGACCCGGTCCTGTCACAAATAAAAGCACGAGTGATTACAAGTCCTGCCTCCAAAACTGACTTTTCATGCAGAATTACACACAGGTCAGGAAGACAGCCACACAGCTAAACAAGCAGCTTAACAGCTAAAATGATTGGCCTAAGCTAATCAAGACTTACTCCATTTCATATTTGATCTCTTCTTGTTAAATTAGGATCATTTCCTTGTTAATGTTTTCCTGACACTGCAATCTATCTTCCATACTACTTGAGAAATGTAACAGGTAGGGATTTTGTTCTTTGGGGGTAGAGGCTCCCAGATAATTTGTACTAACATAGCAATAGTTTTATGCAAACTAGAAGTTGTCTTAAGATGTTAAAAGGTCATTTAGAGCATCAGGTCATTCTTTTCCCCTCTTGACATATATCCCAAAGCTGTACCTTCAATGTGAGTATGTCCCATCATGAATTCCTGTTTCCTTTTAAACAAAAAAGATTAATTCTTGCATGTAAGTACATCCAGCTGAAGTTCATTATAGGAACACAAGTCAGAGACACAACTCCAGCCTGCCGGACCCCAAGGAACACACTCACCAGCTTTTCCATCTTCATTAGCTTTATGTCCTGCTGATGGAGTTTCTCATTCTTGATCTCCAGCACTGCTTTCAAACTTTCCAGCTCCTGTTCCAGGTACATAATCTGTGGGTTTTTCTGAAAGATTGCCAGAGAGTTTGCTTAGTACCCTGAATTTCAGGAATAATTTAGATGTTTCCCTGCTATTTAGAAAATACAAGAAAATAATTACAGTAACGAGTTACTTGTTCTAAGTGAAATCAAGTCAAACGCCAGAATAAATAGCAAGATCTGATATCACTTTCTCCTTGGTTTTCGTTTGTCCTCCAGGGTAGGTGGACAGTTGCAGTTGCTTCATTAGAAGCTGTTCAGAAAACACTTAATGCACAGACATGAAAAACCCTTGTGAATTACAGGAAGGCATGAATGCTGTCACAGCAAAACTTGTTTCGCGGAGTGCCCAAAGGCCTTAAGGCTAGGAGTTCCAAAATTTATTTCATATTACTCATAACCCATCCCAAGAGATGATTAGAGTAAACATTTGAAGAGTTTTCAGGCACTGGAATAATTCAAAAAAGCACCAGAAGTTTAAGCTCTGAACTTGACTGTAGCTTATCTTTCCTGATTTGAGTCTGAAGATAGCTGGCTCATAAGCAGAAACTGAAAGTTTTCAGTTTTACATTCTTCTAAAGCCTGAAAATGCCATTATACATACAAATCTTGCACTGGTGCACATCCACGACTTATCTACAATATAGGAAGTCAGGACTTTTTTATTTTTCCTTTTTCTATTGTTTTTTGGGAGGTGGAAGGGAGAGCAGGAGGCCAAAGCAGGGTAAGATGTTGTTTCCTCAAGGACCTGTTTTCCAGAGTAAGAAACCATTCAAACACTGCAGAGTAAAACACATTCTCTGCATTTCAAGGCAGGCACAGCCAAAAAATAGGAAAAATAAAGCAAGTCTTAGTCCATTTCCAGGTGGTGAGAATGGAGCATGAGCTGAAATCAATCAATGATTAAGCATGTTGTGTAACTAAGTTTATCTTCAAAATCAAACAAAACTTGTTTTAGTGCATTTGGGTAAGAACACAGGTGCAGTGCACTGAGTAACAGCTTCACTGCCACACCAGAAACCTCGGACAGGAGGGCAATGCCTGCAGTTTTGTGGGGTGTGGTCCCAGAAGGACAGGGCCCGGACATGTCACTGGTAATAGGAGCTCCATCACCTACACAGGTCGTTCTCCTGTTTGTTTTTAAAGCCTGTTGCATTAGTGGTTCTTGTTTAACTTCTTTTGAGAAGTCTGTGTGAGGGTGAAGCATGCTGTGCTGCCTCAGTGAAGGCAGCAGACAATTTGACCCTGTTTTGTGACTTTACCATGGAATCCAGGAGCTAACAAGAAAAGCAATCCTGCAAAGTTTAAATGTAGCTTACAGTATGTTCAATATTCAATTTACTTTCTTTCCCTCCGCAAGTCCCATGTTCTTAAAATATGTTTTTAAAGTCAAGTCTGAGCCCCCACATTAGCTACTCAGAGGAGAACATGGCCAAATAAAAAGACTGAAAGGTCTACATAGGTTTTTAGCAAAAAAAACTGGGAATATCAAGTGACACTATCTAAATGATACCAGAGAGATGGAAATACATCTCTGTCTTCAAAGGGATCAAATTCTCTATTGAGAATTCCAATACTGCAAAATTTGTGTTTAGTATAGAAGAGTATGCTGAGTCAATCTGGTGCTTTTCCAAATAGAAGTCTCAAGCTTATCATGCATCTTATGCTGTCAGGAAAGCACAAAGCACCATTTGCAGCTTTGTAAAGGCACTTGACTATTGCTCCTTTAATTTAAGCAACGTCTGAGTGTGCCTGTGGAATTACAGTTTAAACTCCCACTGCCACAGCAACATACTGTGGTTGCAGATTCTTCTTGTGGCAGCTCTGTCCTGCCACTAGAATAAACAGTAAGAGAAAACTAAACAAAACAAATTGCAGTGAAAGCTAGGACAACTTCCACTAGAGGCATCCTGAGTGAGTCTTTAAGCATGGAATTCCTCTTTGTGGAATAAGCAATACTACTGGTATTCTGCTTACTTCTGGGTAAGCAGAAAGGTAAGCATGTTTGTGTCTAACCCTCTCACCCAGTGCATAAAAAACCCTCTCTCAGAACACATTTCTGTCCCAGGAGCATCAGAGGCAACAGCAGTCTTGGGAGAAAAGGCAGGACAAAATAAAAGTTTATCTGAAGAATAAATTAGCAAAAAAAAAAAAAAAGACTCAAGGTTTGAATAAATGCAATAGAACTGAGCTTTGAGTAGTCATGCAAGCCCACACTGATCATAGCACCGGTACAACAGTTACTGACTGTCCAGAAAAATGCTGTGGTACAACGCCTGCACACACATGGGTCTTCAATTTAGCTTAGGCTATTATTTACACCCCTGACTTAGATACTCAACAGCTTTATAGAATTATAATGGTGAAGTTAATACACAGTATCACAGTGCTTGCAAAAAACTTCTGGCAGGTGAGCCATTTACAAAAAATATTACTAAGTACAGGAGCCGTATCAGGCTTCATTGTAAATCTTTTGCATTAGGCAGTAAAATAAACCCAGGCAAGATCTGTTCATCCACATTACTTTGGAAGACCAAGACTTACAAGATTGGCTTTTTCTTTGGCTATTTGTTTTTGTTCTTCTAATTTCAGCTTCTCACTCAGAGAGTTGTTTTCACTTTTTAGTTCATCAATTTTTTTCTGAAACACAAATATATTGTATCATTAGGCCAAGAATTCAGTGCACATCTCTGAACTGCTTTTCAAGTTTTAAACTGTTGCAATGACCCCAGCCCTTAACAAACCTCCAGCAATTCCTGCTTCTCTTTAAAGGAATCTTCAAGCAACTTCCTTTCAGATTCATGGGTACTCTTGAGCTCTAAAACAAATCAGTTTTGCAGATTTTTAATACCACATAAGACATGAAAATTCTTTTTGAAAAGAAACAGCCTGAAGAGCCAGCCTACCTATATATGCACAAATACAGTTGATGTCAACACAGAAAGAACATTTATCATTAACTGATGCAAAGCAGGTATGAAGTATCAGATTTATTCCCACTTCTGATTTGCTGATTGTCCCCTCGCATATCCATTTCATTTAGCTAAAACAGTCAGTTTTGAGAGCATTCATCTGCGTGCAACAAAATGACTTACTAAGCACAGGCCACATCTGGAAAAAGTTGAGTTTATGGGAGGAAACACACCAAAAATTGAAATTGTGTCTCCCACAAACTTCTAGAAAAACATTTCTTTTCCTACTTCAGATGCCATGCAAAGGAGTTTGCTCTTTGAAAGCAATGGAAGCATGACCAGTCCTCAAGACAAAAAAGTATCACTCGAAACTTAGCTAGTGGAGTTGGAAGGAGGATGAAAATCATCATCACTTAAATCAGTGAGATGCAATGTCATTTAAACCTGAGCATATCACTACCCCCTCCCTGAAAAACACCTCTGCCACAGTGTACTGTGCACAGTGTGTAATATTTCTTAACGTTTCCATGTCATTATGGAAAGCACACAACCATACTTATCCTCATTTTCAATTTTGAGGTGCTCCTTACAGAACTAGGGGGTGGGAGTAGTTATTCAGTCACTTGAGATTTTGAGGACAATTCAGATATCTTTTACTGCAAGAAAAAGTCATTTCCATTCAAACCGTTTATGAAGTTTGATTCAACTACAATGGGATCATGGTTTTTGCTGTATGTAAAATAAGACTTGTCAGTTCAAAAGGAAGGAATTCAGCCAATGTTTTTAAAGAAAGCTAGCCACAAAGAACAGTGAAGTGGACATAAGGATCAAAAAGCCTGAATATTTTTGTTTGTGGCTAGCACTACTATAGCATATGTACTTAAATAAAAATACTTGCCTGAAAAAGAGGACTCATACTCCTTTTTCAGCTCCTCTACTTTTTCCGAGTGTCTGTTTTCAAGTTCCAGCTTAAAGCTTTCATGTGTGGTATTTAAATTGTCCACCTGCAATATGACAACATGATTTTTCTCCAGTTACATGTATCAACTTAAACCTTGCTTAAGCATTGTTTCAATAGCTTCATGCACTATGTCAAGTACATTTTAAATGGTCTATCAGGATTCAAAAGTAGAAGCTAAGCCATGTACAAGACTTAATAAATGAGAATGATGCCTTACAGTTTACCACTACCAACAAGATAATGTGTGTATCTGTCACACGCTTGGAGTTGCAAAGCAAGGTCAGAGGGCAGCTGTGGTTCTGTAAATCTTAAAACTCAAGCTGATTAACATATCCCATGGAGCTCTAGAAATTACTTAAAATGGCAACCAATCTCCACCACATTTAAACGTAAGCCCAAGATCTGTACAGCTTAGTGTGGTAGTATTTATTGCTGCAGTGAAGTGGTATTTCACATTAAATACAATAACTGTTATTAGCAGAGCACAGGATTCTCTGAAGGCTCATTTGTAGCAGAAAGCCGTTGCTAGACAACTTTTCTACTTTGAGTGTTACAAACCTGCTCCTGGAGTTGGGCTTTGTACTTTTCAGCTTCCTCAATGCAGATACTTTGGAGTTTCTCACATTCTGCAGTGTAAAACTGTTTAAGCCTCTCCTCCAGCTCAGCTAGGTCATCATGATGTTGCTGGTTTAACTTCTGCAAAAACCCTTCATAAGCAACTTGCAGTTCATTCCTGTCTCTTTCCAATTTCTCACAAGCTGCAGAAGTGGTTACTGAAGATGTCAAAAGAAAAGAAAAAATAAAAAAAAAAAAGGAACAGGATCAAGTTCAATACTGAAGTCACATCTTCATTTACAGGTATTAAAAACAATGAACACACTGCACAACTACATGGTTATATACCAAGATAAATATGATTTGTCCATTAAATGTGTGCCTCCACGGGAACATGAAAAGATCTTCACAAAAATATCAAGTTCCATGTTTCTTAAGCTTAGAATTAATTGAACACAGTTAATCCAGGAGCCCACATAAAAAGCACAAGTGTGACAGATTGACACGACATGGAAGAAGGAATGTCTCTTGAGAGACGCTAAAGAACTCCAATAAAAAAATTAATTGCATTTGCTACTTTACCTTGTTTGACTTAATTTCAGTAGAATATTTGTCAAGAGTACTTTACTTTTTGACATATAAACCACTTAGCTAAATTTGTAAGTCTTAATATCCTGAAAACTATATGTTTAATGACACCCACACTCAGATATACAATAAAGAAGCAATCCTAGCCTGACGTGGACAACCTGATACAGATCTGCCAGTCTGAAAGGTAGTGCTCATGTGTTTATGCCTGAAATATTTAAATATGCAAAACAGAAAATCGTTTTAGTGCAGAGTATTAAGAAAAGCGAAATACTGTGCAATTCTCTTTCCATCTGCATTAACACAGATCTGCTAAGAAGGCTGCCTAGGTTTGTCTCCCCATATTTGCAGCTGATTGAAGGGCAAAACAGAAGTTAGCAAATTGCATTTTTGAGTTTGAAATTTAGCATTCCCAAGTCCAGCTAGCCAGGCTGGACTTGGGAATGCTAAATTTCAGTAGGAGTCACTCTCCTACTGTTTATGTGACTGCAGCAAACGCCTTATGCAGTTCCAGCTGCACCCAAAGCCCGGAAGTAAGGTGAAACAGCATCTCCAACACAAGTGTGTGGTCACTGACCTTGAGTGAAACTGGTTCTGTGGAGACTCTGGTACTATGGTTTAAAATAAATTAGTCAGATGAGTGGCTGCTTAAGAGAAAAATCAGCTAAAATGTTAACTTGATCTTCAAAGGCAGGAGAAGTCATGCGTGCATGCACTTCACAGCAGACTGGCACACTGCCCAAACAGAGTAAATATAAACTCTATGTAAAAGCATGGGAAGAGACAAAGATTTTTATACAGGAAATTCTCATCACAACTGCGTTTGAGCCTTAAGATAAATAAACTACAGTATCTTCAAGGACTGATTCCCAAAGCAGCAATGGGTCAGCTCAAGGGAAGGCAGCCTGCCCCAGCAGAGTGCCTCAAGTTACACGTGTCTTACTCTTCTTTGCTACAGCTCATTAAAAGCATGTGAGTAACTTGATGAATGATACCTGCACTCTCTTTTAAGGGAACTGTAAAGAGTCTTGGCCCTGCTACCATCACTTGGAACCTGCAGTGGAACTAGAAATTGTTAAGAGAGTGAGGTATACTGCATGGAAATCAATCTGCATGTGTGTCTACCTGAATTAGGCTTAACAGCAAACTTAACTATGCTGGGTCTGTGTGAAAGATCTGCTGATCTGGACAGATTTAAGCCAAGCTCTTCATTCTCTGACTGGCAACAGTGGAACAGAGGCTCAACTGAAACCTACCACAACATTCTCTACAACTCTACCACTCATTCTCTACAAGTGGATTTCACAGTTTTTGCTACTTTTTGCACCAGCACCAAATCTACTCCCCAATCTTTATTCCTTCCACAAACTTCTCTTACGACTGCTTCCTTAGGGAAAGGAAAATAAAATTAGCTTTCACACTTCTACCACATTGCAGTGGCACAAAGTTATTGAATATATACTCTGCATTGCCACATTTTTGGTGAAGAGGTAACATCATTGTTAGGGGACATTATTTTACAATGCCAAGAACCAGGCAGCAAGCCAAATGGAGGTATTACACAGCCAACCACATGCAGATGGAGCTGACCTTCTATAGCAGAGTAAGGGCAGAGCTGAGAGGCAGGCAACTTGCACAGCTCAGTTGCGGTAACTGCAGCAAAATGCTTCAAACGATCCATTTCGTTTAAAACCAATGGAGGAAAGAGCATCAAATTCCTTATTTGCAAGGCCAGAGCTATTCACTTGCCTCCAGTTAGCCAGAAGAATGTGCTGCCTATCGTTGCCTTATCTTTAAATGTCAGCACGAAGAACTTCAGATGATGCAAAGCACTTCAGAAAAAAAGCAAATAGCAAACCACGCCTTTGTCAAAGAAAACAGACGCATTGGTTCCCCTTCAGGCAGTTTGCAATTCACATTTATGAGAAGACTAATGTTACAAAGGCAAACAAAAAACTTTTAAAACTTGCACTGGCAGTTAAAAGTTGCTGCTGTAAAGGTAACTCTGGCCTCAACAGAGCTGGAGGCTGCAACACTTCCTTGCAGATCACAAGCCTGACTTCAATCCCTGCCATCCAAACAAGACGCAGAACTACTACACAACCAGTGAGCTTCCAGTATCATGGTGGTGCAAGAAACTGACCATGTAAGGCTTCGGGGAAAACACCAACTAAAGAATTGTTAATTTGAAATTATGACATGTCCCATAAACCAAAGCTTGCCTAAATACTTGAGATTGAAATGTCTGCAGCAAGTATTTTGCACAGCCCTACCCATCTGCAGACTGAATCATGTATTTTATGACTGCTCTGCTCTTTTTTAAAGAAAGTTGTCTTTTTCATGATTTGTCCCGAATTCCTTAATTTGGTCATTTAGCCACTGACTTAACCAAACTTGATTGCTACTCAACTGAAGAGTATTCTCACTGAACCCATGCTAAACTTCAAAGAAAAATTTGTAACTGGAACGTGTGCTCTTCCAGTAGCAAACACAAATTTATTTCAACTTCTTATCCACTTCTGAGATACCTGAAGTGCATACTTCAGTTTTTGTACACTACTACTGTGTTTCCTTTCCTTGAAGTGCTTTCCTCCAAAACTGGGTATTTCTTTATATCACAAACCTCGAGGAAAAAAACCAACAAACAAACAACAAAAACAAACAAACAAACAAAAAATCCCCCAAAACAACAAAACAAAACCCACCAAAAAAACCCCAACAGGAAACAAATGGTTCAACAACTCTTCAGGGAAATATCAAGCTGTAGAGCTGAAGAGACACACTTTTCATTTGTCTGTGAAGTTTGCTCAGTTTTACCTGCAACACTAAACAGTTTTAAGGACAGTGTATAGAGAATGCTATACTTGGCAGCCAGAAGTATTTTTTACTTCTTTATTCATATAGCAGAGCCATTAATATATTTTTCCTCCACTTGATTGTCCCAGCCTCTCTTCACAATCATACAACTGTCTCTCCCTGTGTTAGTACAACACAGTGCAAGATTAATCTTTGGTTTTAGGCTTCTTAACATCTTAATTATAAATGAAGAGCCCCGTTCTTTTGGGCACAACCATGACCTTTAGAAATCATGGAAAGTTTCTGAGGTTTGGTAACAGCAGATCTTCCAAGCAGAAATGCTGGCTTTGACATGTAGAATTACCCTTTATTCGTAGTAGTTAACACCAGCTACTTGCATCTTGGGTATTTCACTACAAAGCTTTTGAAATACCAAAATCATAAAACAAATGCAGCATCAGGAACCAGGCACATGGCAACTCCCTGCAATAATGCGAACAGCAGCACATCCAAACCACAGCAGCAGTTGCTGCAGCTGAAGCAGAGGACTACAAAAGTTGCCTTTGTATCTCCAAGAAAGCTATTTTGTATTTTCACTAAAACTAGCCAAGAGATAAGACCTTAGGATTGTGCAGCATCTCCTTTTTTTTTTTTTTTTATTTATGACTTTTTTTTTTCTTATTCCCATTATAAAACCATCATCCCATTCACGCCTTTATGGCTAAACTGCTTAGATAAAACATTTTTCAACTTACATTCCCCTAAAAGCTACTATAACCATAGCTCTAAAATAAAATAAAATGGATTTTTTTGAACCCTGAATTAAATTATTTGCAAACAGTAGTTATCTTCATAAAATTGTCCAAGTCACTCACTGGCCTGGTTATGATTTATGAAAGGGCATTAGACTGTCTGAAATTCTAAACCAGAGTTCACTAGGACAGTAAACTGTCGGCATTTTAACAGATGTGGGGGATGTGAAATGGCGATAATTACCACAAAAAAGCCCAAGTATTTAGTACTAGGTGATATTTCACTGCACTAACACTTATTTGCTCAAACCTTGTATTTCACACTACAAGCTGCATGTTTGCTTGACCAGTAAGTCTGCTATAGACAGGCTCACTTCCTTCTCAATACAATATATATATTTTTATATGTATATAGTAAGTAATTCATGGTATTGGCAGATTTTCAATATTGAAAATTCTTGTACCCAAACATGCTTTCATGTTTATGACCAGTTCTCTCTTGGTGTTACTTCCATAATGGGACTCATTATACAGGACATTAAACCAATAGCATATTTTTGTTCTTGGGCTAGTTAGACAAGGCAGGTAGCCAAAAATGCCTGCTTTAAGCAACATTTAAGCATATATGATTGAATAAATAATGTGAAACACTCACTTTTCTGCCAGGAAGTAAATTCACATCCCCTGTGCTGCAAACACTACAAGTGACAGAGTGTCCAAGCAGGCAAACAGGCAAGTCTAAGAGGTGTGGCAAGTCAGGCCCTGTCTCAAATTAAGTGAAAGAAACATCTACCTATTATTAAGTCTTTTTAAGGATCACCTTAACCTGAAAACCAAATCACATTTACTGTAAAATACAACAGCCTCTTCTATCTTAACTTCCAAAGCATCTTGAAGATAATTTAGTAATAAAAATAACATGAAGGTATTCTGAAGAAAATACAGTTTATCGATTGCCATGCAGGAACTGGAGGCGAGAGAGAGGGGTTTGGCATTTGGCTGCCAGTTCAGGGTACACACAGGCCTCTCCAGGCCATGGAGAAAGGCTCACAAACAGCAATGTTCAAAGGGCCAAGGAGGGCGCAGGCTGAGTCAGCTTTGCAGCTGCTATTTTGTAGCAGGCCTGAGCTGGACCACATCCAGGATGGTAGTGAGGAGGCTTTGAAACGATTCGTAGTACAATTAATTTGGAGCAAAGTTTCATACCTCTAAAGAAACATGCAGCCCTTGCAATTTCTACTCACATAATTAAACAAGTAACTAGAAGTTTAGGCATTAGCTTGCATCTTAAGAAGAGAAACAGTTGACAAGCAGGACATCCCTAATTGCTCCAGGCTCCCAGAACTAAGGTGCTTACATTGAAAACCACAAAGTTTAGTCTTTGTAGCTGGAGATTTTAAGGAAGCCCAAGTTCAGAGCCCGACCGTTACTGAATTTGAAATCCCTTTGGAAAAGCCCATCCTCAAACACCTATCTCTGTCAATACTTGCACATGTTTCCAGCTACTGAGAGCAGAAAGCATTGTTTGGTAACCATCAGCCTCATGGCTGGCACGGTCAGATGGTGGCTGCCAAAGACACATTCTGGGACAGGAACACATATTTAAGCCATTAAACAAAAAGGTATTTTGGTAGAAACGCTCTTATGCAATAACCCAGCAAAACAGACCCATCTGACAGCAAGTCAGTTTGGTCTTGCAAGGTAAATCAAGGAGCTTGGGAATGTGCACAGTTAAACTTCAAAGTAAGAAACTGAGAAGCTGCAGAAGACTCTCAAACTCAGCAGCATGCAGGGAACAAGAAACACTGAGCTGGGCACACCTGGTTCCTCTTCTCAGGCTGCCAGTCCCCAAACTGCAAACCAACAGTCATTAAAAACATGGCAGCTGGACTCCACAAAATGTCTACATGGCCAAAATAAGACTCAAACTGCACTCAACTTTCCCAGCAAAGGTATGCTTAGATCATACTGTGAACGACAATCTACAGGACTTACGTCAAAACACGGAAATCTTACGTTCAGCTGTATCCATTTAACAGTGTCAATAGAAAGCTGATTAGCAGGTATGTATTTAAGCAGATTATTTTCAGCTAAAGCTACTGTTATAAGAATGCCTTTCTCAAGCCTTGTCAACAAATTATTAATTTAACTTCAAAAAAACAAACCATAACAGTTCTTTTTAAAGCTCGATAGAACTGAAGACTTGCATAGTTTTTCATTTCTGTAATTAAATCCACTCCCTTTACATGCTGAGGAGTACATACATGAGCAGTACAGACAGGCTAGATGTGTGACGTGGTTAAGACAAAGGAGCTGCATGAATATAAATAAATGCTTCATGAAACCATGGTCTGGAAACCTTTCAAAGGGAAGTGAGCCCCAGGCTGCCATTCAGATGCTCCTGCAGAACTGACCCAGGAAGGTCAGCTCCATGAGGGGAACAGCTGACAGTGTCATCCAGCAGCACATCAGCCAGCATCCCTGTCCGAGAGCTCTGTGCACTCGGGTGTCACAGATCCATCAGGCACAGTTGCATTTAAAGTTTTTTCTAGTTATCAACCTACTGAATGGCATATGCTTGCAATGGGAGTCTCATTTATGAGCTCAGCAAGCTGCTAATCAAAGCAGGAAGATAACAAGTTTATGGAAAGCTCATTTAAGCACGAGGCATCCTTACAAAGAACTAAGCTTCCAAAAAAACCCCCGAACCTCACCAAAACCCTCAAACGTGGTAATGGGCAAAAGTGTTGGACAGCTTTTGGTCTACTCATCTAAGCAGAATTTTCCCTTTTCAGGTAAGTGATAAACATGGTACCTAAGTTGATAAAGGAAAAATAATATTGAAGATGCATGCCTAGAGAAGGGGAGAGACATGCCCTGATAGCAATCCTTCTGAGGTTGTTTTCTTGAGGTAAATAAATGGGGTTGCTCAGAGAATCACATTACGTACATAAATAAAGAACATCTGGCTTATAAAGTTTATAACACAACTTCTTAGTGATGCAAGAAGGCCATTTCCACATTAAAACTCTAGTCCCGTTGTCACTTCAGGGTTATAGAAACATCAGCTGCAGCTGACAGGGGACACAACCCTGCACCTGGCTACTCCTTCCCATTTCTCTGCTCCGGTCCCAGTGCTCCTTCAGTCACATACCGAAGTCAGGCCAGGCAGCTTTGGCAAAACAGCCCTACCAGCCCATAGCTTCATCTGGCTTAGGTCCCCAGGCAGCTCACTGCATCGGTGGGGGCATGGCTGCCTCAGCAGCAATGCTGGCACAAGGAGGACAGAGGGATGCAAAGGCAGGCGAAGTCCAGGCTCTTTCAAAGCCAGCCCCTACTGAGACCTGCCTGGAGCAACTGCTAAGTTCAAATACGTTACATGGAGTAACCACTAAATGCAGTTAAATCAAGCTTCAAAGCGGTCAAAACCAGCCCCTGCAGATTGTAGCTCAATTTCATATTATAGCTGTCCACTAGGATGAGTTCAAAGGTTTAATCTCATCAGCCTGAAAGCATTTCCTTCTGTTAATTTTACGTTCACCTACAGGTCACTAAGGCAAAAATGCAGATTTTGCACAGTATGTTTTACAGGTTTCTGAATTTTTTGCCTCTAAACCTCTTCTAGAGCAAACCTCTAGAAGATAGCATATAAATAAGTTAGAGATCAGACAAAAGCATATAAGCTGTCAGCCATCCTCCCATTTTTCAGAAGTGAGTGCTTTGGTCATCAGATGCATGTTTTGTAAGGAGGCCCTGCAAGGCGCAGTCAGATCAGTTCCAGGAATTCGGTGAACCTGGGGTCATGCTGTCAGGGCTTCGCAGCACGTAAAGCATCTGAGCGGAATTCAGTCAGGGAATTAAATGACTACCATTACAATACCAGGGCATCTGTCTTCTGCAGATCTGTTTTGCTGCATTTCTGCTCTCATGATGAATACAACAATGAATTCTTACCTAGTTCTCCTCGAAGGTTAACTAGTTCTTGAGATAACTCTTTCCGCTGCTTCAGTGCTTCCTCCCTCTGCAGAGAAAAGAACAAAAAACCCCAAACATTTGGTTACTAGAGGTCTAAGCAGGGCACCTTCCAATAATTAACTTACATGTGTCCTGTAGGAAAAACAAGAGGCAGGAACGAGAAGCCAAGATATGACTCATTTAGGATAACAGTTCAGCTGTTATAATATACACAGATGTTCTTCTGTTGTTAAGGAAGTTATACTTTAAAACAAAGAACAGCTTTTTCCAGAACAGCTCTGCAATTAAAATCCTACTTTGCAGCAATTAATTATATATTTTATGGCGGGTGTAGCACCATAAGCCTCCAGAACAAATCAAGTGGTAGCTGTCAAGGGCATAGAAGTACAGTGTATATGTGAAAGAGGCATGCATTAAATAGTTATCTTAAGCTTACTCAAACACAAAACCAAGAACTTTGCTAAATGCGCAGTCTTCCATGAAGAAAACGCACAGCCCTGTTCAAAGTTGAACACAACCCACCCTGCTGCTCGTAGTTCTTAACATTAAGATAGATGGTGTTTCTTATACCGAGAGAATCACAAGGAATGTGCGAACAGATCGCAAAGCAGAAGCACCCATCTCCCTGCTCTGNACGCGCGGGTGGCGGCGGCACCAGCGAGCCGGGCAGGTCCGGCCGGGGCCGAGCGTCAAGGCGGGACCGTGCCTCCGCAGGTTATCCTGCTCCGCGCCCGGCGCTCCCGGCAGCGGCAGACACTGCAGCTTCTGCAATTGGCACAGGCAGCCAGCGATTACTTAAAGCCACAGCCCTTCTTTTATGAAAGGCGAGCACAGACATTAGATCGATCAATCTCCGCTTGCTCCGACGGCAGCCGGGATCACTGAGGGAACACAGCCCTTCTCTGCAGATAACCGAGCTTATTTTTAGCTGTTTCGAGCTTGCTGTATGCTGCTCTCACTTAATTTGTTGATGCAAAAATAAGCCACAGGAGGCCTAAGCTGAATGGGAGAGCCACAGACACAATAGCTTTGCTGCTGGCAATGCCCAGGCTTATGTTCAATAGCTCCGGTGCACACAAACAGCTTGAAACTCGCTCTGCATGCTCTTCCTTTGGCGAGGATACATTAGGGAAAAGAAAAAAAAAAAAGCACTGGCCCAAAAATCACAGAGACTCGTCCACAACTGAGCACAGCAGATGAATTTGCAGACCGGTCAAGCCACACCTAAGCTGGTTCTCCCCAAGGAAAACCTCACCTCTACAGCAAATTCCCCCTTTGCCTTTGGTCACTGTCACTGCAGCCTGACCACAGGCTTACATCTTAAGAGCACCCTGTCCTGGGGGCAGGGAATACTCACTGCCTGCCTGCAGAACTAATAAACCAGTAAAATACACCATTCTTAAAACTAGAAAGAATAAGCATCCCAAACCCAATCATATATTAAGGTCTGACACAAGACTAATCCAAATGAGTAATTTTTATGCTACACGCTCATTTGCAGGTTTTAGGAAATAATTATGCAGCTGTAAAGGTTGGTTAGAAGAAAACTGCCAAGCCTTTACTAGGAATATTTATATTTTTGACCTTGTATGAGAAAGATTCCCTTTTATTCGTCGATTTAAGCAGTTGTAACAATTCTTCGGACACTTTACATTTCGGTAGAGTTACTAAGCAGCTGTGTTGCAGTTTTATATTAAGCACTTAGAGGCTTTTAACAGTGTCAGTGGGCTAAGACTGAAAACCACGCCTCACCCTCCACGGTAAATTCTCAGGAGAGCAGAGAGCTCAGTTATTGAGAGGACTTGCCCTGCTCTCCCTTGCTTCTCTGCTCAGAAAGGAGAGATGAGTCATCACACTCCAGTTCAACGCCAGTGTTCCCACTATGGACACAGCATCTGATGATGAAAATGGGAATACTGCAGTGAGTTATTTGAGTTGCATCCCTGCACACTGGGACACAACCTACTTCCTTCCAGCCCACTCTGTCAGTAAAACATCTCAAATTCTCCCTAGTGGCTGTATCATGCTGCAAACCCTTTGGACATGCTAACATTTTTGTTTAGTGTTTCCAAATGGGCTTCTTCATGGTCTACAAATTTTGTATTTGCTTTCAGTTAAGTAAATTTGATGGGAAAAGGGCATGTGCGATCAGCATATACTAAGGACTAACAAGAGCCTAAGACTAAAAATCCAAAACAAAATCGAGTAAGGCTGCCTTAGTAATCTTTTTCATGTTTCTTGCTGTTCCTAAGCCCTATTGCCTTTTACTGGTGTTGTTTAACCTGTTGCTTCAGTTCAGTTTGCCCACTCATAGCTTAACAAATCCAAAAAAATCCAGATGGATTTGTATCATCACCTCCTGCTCACAAATACATTCAGAAAAAAACTTCCAGCCTAAAATAAGAAGACTAAGCGGCTCATATAGATAAGCCACCCCCTAAAAGTACTCAGACTGACTAGCAGTTAACTTAGGACACTTTTGTCTAAGTTCTGAGAGAACTAAAGCTGCAAGTGTGGGGGTTTCCCCAAGAAAACCTGAAAGTTTCCAAAATCTGAAATCTAAATGCAATAAAATACCAAAAGCACTTGAAAAATCCAGTACAGGGCCTCTCTTCAGTATTTAATTTAAAGACAGGTATGCATATGCTTTGGGCTGGAACATCCAGCAACTTTCTAGTTAATGCTTAACAAGATTCTAGTTGAAATGAATACCAGAAATTAGAAGAGCAGAACCAAGTTGGAGCATACAGGATCGAGCAATTTTGCCATTGTTATCCAGATAAATCCAGCAATAAGGATCATCCTCATTTAGTTGTCAGAGACTCATGAAGGATCTTCATACCCCTTTACAATTTTTTCTGGTACAATTTCTGAATTTATATGAAGATCAGGTATATTATTTGGCACCTATTTTTTTCTTATTTACAAAGAATCTATTGTAGGTTGCACATTAACCAAAACATCCCCCCTGCCATAAACATGGAAACTACAGGAAAAAATGAGAACAGATTTTAGGGATAAAAGGTTTGCCACAGACAATATTAGAGCAGTGCACCTCTGGCATTGAATGCTACAAAAAAGTTCCTAGCATAGCAAGGGAGACTTGGACATTTCTTGTTCTGAGAAAGATTAGCCAGTTAAAAAATCCTTCACGTTTTGAAAATTTGACAAGTCCAGGTAGACATATGCCCCATAGCAAAGACACTTGGGAAGGTGAGGCCCAAGGTAGAACGTTAAAGAACACAACAGCTTCAAGAAGACAAAAAACTACCAAGTCAGGAATGGAATAAATTACGAAGTTTGTAATTTGTGTTTGTTTTGTTGGCAGTTATGCAATCCAATTACAGGCTTAAGAGTATTTTTCCTGGCAACTAGCTGTTTTTGCTACAGCTTGAGATTCAAACAGACCAGCCTAGGGTCATTTTAGATACAAACAAGGGTGAAGACGTATCACTGTCTGAACAGTTTCCATTGCTCTGCTTTGAAAGCAGGAAGCTCTACGAAAGTCCACATTCCAGAATGAGCAAGAGGGATATTTGTACCAAGCACACAAACCAACAGCCTTCCTGGCTACATACCTATACCAAATCTTCACATAAGACAGACCCAAGTTACCTCTAAGACATCAGGTTCTGAGCAGTTCTCAAGCTGGAATAGGTGGTCATTCCTCAAGTATGCCACAGCAGCTTTGCAGGCCACAAATACAAGAGCATGAAGCTTTACAGCAAACTGGCAACTTTGTATTTCCTCGAGAGGATGTGCAACCAGACTAACCATTCCAGGTTTCCCAGCACACTCCTGCTCCTGGTCAGGCAGGGTGATGTTGGCGTGGGAGCCCCATGCTCTGCCGACAAATCAAGGCTTTGAGAGCCGCAGATAGGCTGTGCCTGGTCAAAACGTCTTAATCACCCTTTGTAAGTTTCTCCTCCATGTTAAGAGCTACAAGTCCTTCAACAGTTACTCAATACAAAAAAGCAAATCGCGGCAGAAAACAGGTTTCGGGTATGTGTGTCCAAATAAGCTAACACTGCCCGAAACCTGGTAGTAATTACCCAAACAACACTGTTCACATTTTAAGCAAGGACACTCCACCGGGAAACAAAATATGTACCCTTTTGGAGCTGTACTAAAAAAAGAAAACTTCTCAAGAACCAATAACGAAAAGTTCATATTTGCATACCAAGATACAGTAACTGTTTGCTTTTTTAATTTCAAGCAGCCATATCACACTGATATCTACATGTTAAGCCACCTGCCACAGTTGCCTAGCCTACCCCAGGAACAGATTCAGAAGAAGCATTATAGATCAACCAAAACCGCAAAGCACTGGTACATTGCAAAGGAAGAGGCCAGGAAACACAACTCACTCTGAGGCCAGGAAATACCCCAGGGAGTCACTCAAGCCGTGCTGTGGGCATTTCCCATGACATAAATGGAGCAGCCGTACTGGGACGTCCGTCTCAGTGCTGGGATGCAACGTGGTCCCTGCCCAGGGCAGGCAGAGAAGTGCCCAGGGCAGGGCAGTGCCAGTACCAAGCCCTCCGCAGCGCGCAGCCAGGACAGGCAGCTCCGAGCCCCAGGCAAAGCGCAGCGACGGAACCTCTCACGGGCATAACTGGCAGGTGGGAACATCTCTGGCTGGGAAGGCTGTCATCAGCCTCCTCGTTTTCATCAGCAACACACTTTACAAACCAGTACTTTCAAGACTCAGAACTTAAAGGAGTACAAAATCAAGTGTTAAATATAAAAGTATTGCAACACTTTTCTTCAAAAAACATTTTATTATAACAGACTAAATAAAATTCGTTAGAGTGCATAAAACAAATTCATCTATGCAAGGAACGGAAGAAATTAAATGTGTTTTATTGTCATATACAGGGCCAAATTAATTTTATTCTTGGAAAGAAGAGTCTGGTTTTTGTAAGCCATTTACTGTCAAACCAAACCACAAGCACTTACTCCTAAAATAAACTTAGAAATGCTGAGCATTTTAAAAACATAATAAATTAGTCTTAATAAATTAGTAAATTTGCAAGCACTTCTGTAACATGTATATTTACACCTTACTGGAGATGTGCTGAGGTTGTATGGAAAAAAGATCATAATTTAAATATTTTTTAATACTGGTACACTCCTCAGTTGTCAAAAGGATGTCTTTCTCATCCAAGGAGATATTCCTCTTGGGTACAAAGCATTAGAAATTTATGCCTACTCTGTCCTTGTGCTGCTCCAGTCATAAAAACATGGTCATCATCACTGTCTGTAGTATAGAAATTGAGTCACATCTTTGCATAAACTCCAATCACTCATGTGTCATCAGCTACAGTCTGGAGGTAATTATGAAGGGACAACAAAAGGGCCATTCATATCCGCTTTGCACTATGACATTTGACTTGATGATTAGAAATACCACTGTATTTCTACCTGTCCCTTTTCCTTCTTTCCTAGCAAAACCTAATCCTCTATGTAAATCTTCTCATTAGATATTAGCCATTTTAGAAATTGATTTCTTATAAACTCACCTACTCGATATCTCAATACCCCCTTGCAATGTCAGTTCCTCTGCATCACTCAATGCAAAAGCCAGCTAAAGAAATGAGCCAAGGAAGCAGAACAAAAAATAGGAATTACACTCTCTGCTCCATCCATGAAAGGCACAGCAGACTTTTACAGTGATAAAATAAAAATGTCATTAACCATCTCCAATCAATAAATATGCAGTGAAATGAATACTTCTAATTTACTCTTGGCCTCATTTGTGTTATGCACTGCATTCTTACCAAGTGAAATATGCTATCAGTTTTCACCTTGGCTTACTTCAAGCAGAATTGACTCAGATTACAACATTTACATGATTAACTGATAGAGATTCACTGAGATTTTTAGTATTTTACTTCTTTTATTTAATAGGTACATCAGTGGAGAATCAAATGTTTTGTCCCTGATGTTTAGTGTATGAAACACTAAAGCAGAAAACACTAAAGCAGAGAACCAGCCAAACAGGATTCCTATGAGTCACTATGTATTTAACACATTTACTTGCAGGCTCTTTATGCTTTTACAAGCTTTACATAGGATCTTAGGCTCGCAGGGATCTTTGGTTTCCCATTTAGAAGTCATGTCCGCCTTCCTGCAATAGCCTTGCAAAGATAGGTTCAGATATAATAATATAGACTATTTAATTTTACTTCTCTATAACATAATTTTACCTCTCTAAATGCTACTTCTCAGCATTTCTGAATGCTAGTATTCGTTCTTCTCACACAGAATGACTCCTTCCTTCCCTGTAGAAACTCCAATCTCATAAAAACTAACTTTACCTCATCTAGGCAATTACTTATTTCCCAGTATTTTCTAAAGCTTTCTGTCTGAGTCTAACTCATCTGAATATGACACAGTAGCTGCCACACACCAAGCAACTTTGACAAGTTATACCATCACTGTTTCCCACATCTATAAAACTGTTATTATCATTATATAGTTAGTCAGAATGTCATAATAAGAGCCTGAGTTTGAGCATAATATTACACTATAAATTTAATTTTTAAGGCTGTTTAGAATCCCACCTGAAAAAAGGTAGTACAAATCAAGAAGGAAACAAGATTGAAACATGTTACTTTCTTCTACTAACTGCTCCCTTAATTTTTGCAATAAATACCTCTATTTTGCTCCTGTCACTAATTCTGCAGCTTCTTGAAAAATAAAATAATGACAAGAAATAACAAGGTAGTCATAAAAATCAGGTTCTTTGTAGAAAGCAGCACAGGTAGCCTGAAACATCAAGTTTGTTTCAGTCAAAGGTGTCTTCCTCCAAGACACCTCTTGCTAGGAGTAGCTAGCAGGACAGGACTCCTAAATCTCTTCAGCCATAACCCATTCTAAGTACTCAGGTGTACCAAATAAATTGCTTAACCGACACATCTTCTAAAAGGTTATTTCCATTCCAGCCTAGTTTCATAGTAATTAATGGATTAAAATGTTTTTTCTGGACGTTAGAGCTCACAAATCTTCCATCTCTTGCCAAAAATATTCTTGCTCGTTCATACCATGTTTTATAGAGACCTTGAGAATCATCTGAAACTTTCTTGCTTTCCAACTGCTACCTGTCAGACACAGACTTGCAGAACCTAGGTGTTCTCTACAGGGGGAAGCTACTGTGGTATTAATCAAATATTCTCTGTTATAAAACAGAAAATATTTGCAGTCCTCAAAATCAGGATATTACATTTTGACTTCTAAGTGATTTTTCTTTTTTTTTTAAGTAAAGAAGCAAAAAATTATTTCAATTACATATCCTTATTCTCTCTCTATAAAAAGTTACGTTCATATTTTGGGAAGTCAGATACACCTCACATGAAAATTCTGTTGAAAACTGGCCAAATTTGATTTTAAGTTCTAGAAAATCAAACCCACAAGTTTTACTCAAAGACAGCTGCTCTAAACAACAGGACTTACAGGCCAAAAGATATGACTATTCCAAAACTCTTGGGGTCTAGTGATGCAATGCGTACTTCTGCCCCTTAACCTAGATACGCATTTCTCATTTGATAAATATAAACATTTTCTGCTGAACTTCCACAAAGGCCAGGACAAACATTTCTGATAAATGTGCTCATGTGTTCCGAAATGGGAAAAAAAAAAAAAAAAAAAAAGAGTTTTAAACAGCATGCTAAGTTCCCAAGGAAACTAGTATCTCAACTCTTACAGCCATGCACATGTCAGGAAATGCCAGTTACAACAGGTCATATACTAATGGCTAATTTCTATTTCCACCTAGAAATGCTGAAGCCTGCTCAGTCACACAATTTCTAGCACATTCCTCATGTTGTTTCCTGTGTCACATCCACAGTTAGTATTATCCACACATTACTGTCAAGGCTCTATACTCTTCTCAAATGGCCTTTTCCTATACTAAGGAAACTTCTTAAAGATGGCACAACATTCCACAAGTAAAGTCTGATCTGTAAGTAGCAGTCTTCCCATGACCATACCAAGAAAAGCACAACAGTGAAACTGAGTTCCTTTTCACCTCTATAATACCCTGTTTCACAGACACAAATTTGAAGCCCATTTCTATAGCAGAATCTATAGACAATTACTGAGGTCCTTAATTGGGTTCACTTATTAAACTAGAAAAATACAAATGGATATTCATAATAACCGAACATTTTGCCATCCAATTTTTTTTTAAACAGCTTAGGTAGTAGTTCTGAATGCAGCAGTTTGTGCACTAAAATGAGAAGATGAAATATCTGTCAATTCACACTCTGAACAGTTACAAAGCCATTCTAACTACACATTACCCTTTCCTTTTACAGCTAAATCTGCCTTAAACAGACAAATTTAAAACTAGATTTAAAACCAAGCTAGTAGACACTGCTAAAACAATCACCCTCCACTCCCAAAGATATAAGAGTTTATACACAGCAGTGAGTTGGAGGTTAGAAACAGCCCAGCTGCAGAGCTCACACAGCCCTGGGGGGCAGCCCTGAGGCATGGGAAGGGGCTGAACGTCCCTCTGGAGGTAAGAAGCAGAGGCTCAGACAGGAGCTGCCATAGCCTCAGCCTCATCAGCTGGTGATGTACTGGGGTTTTTTGCTTCCCAAGGGAGCATCTGGCTCCCAGCCACAGCTGCAGACCTCTCAGGCACACATTCCCACCCCAACCAGCACTGGCGGTTCTTCACTTCCACTCCTTCCTACAGTGAACCACTGCATGGGGACATACCCAAAACACTTTCAACATGGACAGACTTGTAAAACTAGACCCATGATAATTTTTTCCACTGGCTTCCTAAAGAGGCCCAAGCATACACAAGGGCTAGGGAAGAGAGGGGAGAGCTGCAAGAGTGGCTGTCTCAACCTGACTTATCACAGACATGCTAACCATGTATTTAAAGCATCTCTGAACATCCCTCTTACTGAAGGGACAATAAATTCAAAATTATTGCCAGTGGAAGTCGAAAGATCAACTCAAATGCAGTAGTGCTAATTTCAAAGCTCACTGCAGTTGAAGGTTAATGGCAAACGGCTTTCCTTGGCACTTCATGTGCTTATTGTAAATGGTCAATTTCACCATTTCCTCTCTGCTGCCACTTTTCGTTTCTTGTTTGAACTTAAAAAACAGGAAAGTAGTCATGAAGTAACAGGAATTATCAGGGGATCAGGGGAAGCGCAGGGCTCTAGAAAGACTCAACTTGCTTTTGTGATTAGTGTGTAGTTTAACGTGCTCCTGTCACTGCCAGCACACACACAGCTGTCCAACAATGGAAAAACTCTGTGTTCTCATCAGCCACACTGTTCACTGCCATCAAATATTCTGGATGCCAAGAGGTTTTCCATCTAGCATTAACCCAGTACAACGATAGCCTCTGTGAGGTAGAAAACAGGCTTTTAGGATTTTTAAACTTGGAAGAGTCTTGTTAAAGGTAGCTAAACATAAACACCTCCCCACCCCCCTAAAGAAACACCGAGGGATCAAGTGGGAAGGTTTTATCAGAAGCAGCTGTTACTATTGACAGCTCCAAGGTAACTCTTGCAACAAACAGGTTTGAGCTCAGGGTTTTTTGAGAGATTCCTGCTCAGCTAGAAACAGCACAGCAGCATTGCTCAATCCCATTTAACCCCTTGACAGCAGCCTCTCAACCTCACTCCAGATGGGCTAGCCGCAGTTTTGACAGAAGTAATTGCCAGCCAGTCCTGATTCTGTTCGCAGGTATATTCCACTTCAAATGAGCTTGTAAGAAACAACTTTAATCTTTTGTGCAGAAACACATTGGGAACTCTTGGGGAAAAAAAGGTAAAAACAACATGACAGTAAAACCAAACAAATCTAACAGCCAAATTATATCCCAGTCACTTCAGCTTTGGAGCAAAAGCAGGAGAGGCTGCAGCAGATTTTGCCAAGAGGTTCAGGCTGGGCTGCCCAGCCTTGAAGTGACCCAAGTGTTTGTTCACTCCAGTAGTTTACTCCATTTGGCCAGGCAGCCTGTCCTTCACCCCATCTCACCCTCACACTGGCTCTGACCAAACGTTAGGATAATCCACGTCACCACCTGGCAAAGAAACGCTCTTTGGCTGGTTTAGCTTTCTGGTAGTGGCAGGCTGAATTGGCTTTCTGTAGGGACAGAGCAGCACCAGAGGAGTCCTGTTTCTTAGGCTGCATCATGTCACTTCACACTTGCTCTAATGGGAAGAATGGAAGCACAGCTTCGTTCCTCGTGTAATCAGCTAAGCATGATTTTTATTTCTTTTTTTAAGACAGAGAAGCGAAGGTACTTTCAGTTGGCTCTGCAGTAGTTAACCTATGAGACCCTACCTCATGGGTAAAAGGCTAACTTGAAGTTTCTCCCTGAGTTTATCCAGAGTTTGAAAACTACATCAAAGGGGTCCCCAAAGGATACTTCAGACAAATAACTGTATGGGCAGCTAAGATTGTTAGCTATACCCCTGACTCCACCCCTCACCCTAAAGGAAAAAAAACTCAAACAAATGAAAAAACCTAAAACTACTCTTCACAGCATTCCCTCTAACAGTGAAATCCTTCAGGATGTTTCCCATAGCTAACTGACAGATTTTAGATATTCCTTATAGAAGCACAGCAGAAGAGTCCTTCTCATCCCTATGGTACTTCCACAAGAGTAAGGCAGTGAGTCCGGCAAGTATTGCCCTATCCCGGGAAAGGAGACAGCAACCTCAAAATCAGTACATGGTATGAAAATACATCAATGTGTCATATCCAGCACAATTTCAAGTGCTCAAACTTAACTGTCCAAGATTACTAATTTTATATAATTTGACATAGGGCTTTCTTTTCTTTCCATCTGCAAAAGACTAACAAAGAGGAATAAGGAGCAAAATCACTAGTTTCTTCAGAGCAGTTCTCTCTTCCCTCCTTCAAAATCACTTTTTCCTTAATTAAACCACTGATTATTCTTTAAAAGCTCCTACATTTATGTTAGAGCAACCTGTAAAATAGCCTAGAAGAAGCAAATTAGTATGATGGGCTTCTCTTTACTAAACATGACATCTATGTAAGTATTTTGAAGTTTTAAAATGTTGCAATAAAAATATTTGAGAGAAGAAACTAGGCCAAGAGATTTAATTGTAAGAGTTACTGAAAAAAAAAGGTGTGCTTATTCTACAGTAATTAAAAGACTATGCAGAAGCTCAGCAGTGAAAATTTCACAGTATCATGTTAGATGACAGGCATCCAAAAATCCTGTGTCAAATTGCTTTGCAGATATCAAACTAGTTCCTTAGGCAGAGAAAGGTGTTTCAACCTAGAGTTTAAAAAAAACTCAACCAAACCAACCCCAGAAAACTGGCTAAGAGCCACTGCTCTTAGAGTTGAACCAGACTAGGAGATAAATGCAGTATTTTTAGATTAAATGAAAGCAAGCAGATATTATCCCATAAGAATGTTACATCTGCCAGAATGCTAAGACAATTTAGTGCTTTTTTGTATACAAGACTATAAAATCACCACATAGCAGAAGAGTTGAAATGAAATTGATACCAATCTTAGAACATGAGTTATAAATGCAAGAGAAACGGTTATTAAAGCCTGCATCAGCTGTGCAGTATAAACTCATAACTCTTAAAATTTCCTTGACTTCACATTTTCCCTTTCTCAAAAGTTTCCAAAGCAGACCAACAGTTCCTAGTGTAGTATGAAACTCATTAAGTCATCAAACGGATTAGAAAAACTAAGATTAAGCCACATCAGATTCATTCCATTCTATAATTCCAGATGCAATTCTATATTTTTTATTAATAAGTTTAAGACACCATCAACAACGCAGGACTCAATAAATAAAACTGTAACAACTCAGACTTTATTCTGAGTAGCTCAAAAACATATCCACCCATTAAATACTCTTCCATCCAATGTCGGATAACAAATCAAGGCCATGTAGATTATCTATTGAAACTAGTCTTTCTTACAAGGGCAGACCTTGAAGTATACACTTGGAAAGCTACTCAGCCCTGAAGGACTCTCTAAATACAAACATTGAAAAACTCTTTTAAAGAGCATGTGAAGCATGCAGAGGTCACAAAGCCCAGTGTTATGGATCTGACTTTTTTTTTCTAGCCAACTGATGCTAGAAGTATAACCTCCTCAGGAAAACAGAAACCACTGGAAGGGAAACACAAAATCTAGTATCAGTATATTAGTATTTTCTGAAGCCATTGCTGAGAAGTGTTCAAACAGCTGAAGCCAAAATTGATAAGCTGTGAGTTTTTACCTCAGACTGCAGGTGCTGGATGACAACTGTTAATGCTTCAAATTTCTGGTTACTGGATGTCAGGAATTTTTTCAGCTGCAGGATGATTCCACTTTGGGTCTCACATTTTGTTTTGTACTGTGTCAACTCGGCTGCTTTTGTGCCAGGTGAACATGCATCTGTGGAGGCTTGAGTCCGTATGCATGAGCTCTTGGTACTCCGCTGCTTGCCCTTGTCAACTAAGACAACAACAACAACAAATTAATACGCATTTCATGCTGAAATCTCACCAAAATGTAAAGGACAGGTGCAAAAGAAAGTACTTATAAATTCCTACAAACACTTGCTGAAATACTAACTAGGAGAAAGGCACTATCAATCTGTTAATTCCTAACACCATAACCTTGGATACAGTGTTTTGCACTTCATCCTCACCTTCATGTATTCTGTGGCATACTTTTCAGCATACTCTTCACACTGGGCTTTGAAAAATTACTCTTATAACATGCAAGATCTCTGTCATCCTATCTATTCAGTAACTTATTTCTAACATAAGAGTTGTTCACTTTTGTGTGCAACATGGATGTCGTATTTCTTGCACTTTAAAGTACTGCAGAATACCATTTTCTTTACATTTCCTTTGTTATTTTTCTTCCTTTTAAAATTTTAATTGTAAAAACTCCCCTCTCTGCAGCTGAGGCCTGAGCTTTATTAACTAGAGGTCTTGCAGAATTTCTTAGTGGTAGCAATTTTCAGTCAAAAGGACAAGACTTTAAAAAAGCCCTAAATTACAATATTTTTCAATATATATTCACAGTCCTGAAATCACATTATTGATTTAATATTCTCAGTTTTGTGGCAACCTCAATGCTTTCACAGTACACAATCATGTCATGTCAGAGGAAAGCAGATTACATAAATCAGCACTTGACTAGTAAACACTGTACTTTCAGGTTTCTCTGCTGCCTTCAGACTGGAAAGGGAGTACAGTACTGCTGTGCAGATAGAGCCAATCTTTCCCCCTTGATCTCAAAGGGAAGGAGCAAACAATTTTGCAATAAAAGGCTGATGCAATAGATAAATATCCCATGGCAGTTTAATGAAGACATCTAAGCAGATTACTTTGTACAGTTTCAACTTAACAAGATTTCTTCACGATAGAGTGAAAAAACCTGAGAGGTGAGATCTGGAGAAAAGAAAGATAGGAACATGCATCTTGAAGGTCTCTTCTAACCTAGTGCTTCTGTGAAAACAGGGGACAAACTAACCGACAAGACTCAATCCTTTCTGAATCCCAAGCACCAGGTTTGAAGGTTGTCAAATGACTCTAGAATCATCCCAGCAGTGTAAGTTTCAATCTCAAAACTGCAGACAGTATTAAGAACAAAAGCTTTGATTCTCAGTTAATGTTGGTCTGACTGACATATCAGCTATTGCATTAATACATCAGTCTTCCACAGCTTGCATTTGTTTATTAAAGTCTTTGAAAACAGTTTTCCTGTGCAAAATACTAACATCCTCTGTGCCTTCCTTACTGAGCCTGGTATAAAGTGCCTCCCGAGCCTATTAATTTTCCAGATAAAACCTCTCTGGGCAAGATTTTCTGCTAGTTAGAGAATTGTCAACATATCATGCTTTATGATGTTCAAATGCCCTTGTAGTCTTGGGGATTTCCCTACACTTCTGCTGAGAGGTGCAGACTGTTGAAGGGTGCATTTTCAATTAGAAACACACTATCGTGCAGTTTAATATTAGAGCTATTAAAAGGTATATTGACCCAAACCAAAACACAAATTTGTAGGACAAAAAGATCGAGCTTGCCTGCCAATTCTAGTTTTTTTTACCACTATTTAACTAACATGACCACTTCTTTTCTTGCTGTGAAGACAGAATGTCCTTTGAGTAGACATTTTTACACAAATGCCAGTTCACATCTGAGAGCAATCGGGTCAGATTTCCAGCAACCTTATGGACAAAATACTGTGTGTAGGAAACTACTGGTTACTTTCTGGAGCTCCTTCAAAAATCACAAGAGATAATAATCAAGAAGAAAGGAAAAAAAAAAAAGAGCAGGGTCTAGGGAATAAACATATAGGGTCAGTTCTTCCCTTCCCTACTGGCTTACATACTCCTACTGTCTCATATATTCCACCTCCCTTCCTGAATGCTCCACTTATGACAAATAGAGAGCTAGAGCAATATTCTTGATGTAAGAGTATTGGGTAAATTCAATGATGCTAGAGTCATAATTTAATTAAATATTTGAAATTAGTTTTACAATCATCTCTAGGACCCTGACAGAGCTGTGTTAAACCTGAACAATTGCAGACAATTTTTACTCTGGGAAAAATTACATCACACAGTCACCTAATGAAAAAGTTTCATTTAGATATGATGATAGAACAGCCAAGCACAAATGACAAATAGCTCCAAATAGCTATTGTTTGCAGGGGTCAGCCAGCCCTTATCACTTTGTCAGTTTCATACCATACTGCTGACCAGACCAAGTATTTTCCAAGAAGCTCATTCAAGCATCCAACCAAGCCAGTCCTTGATACTATACTAAAAAAAGCTGAACAGAAAACATGCATGAAGTGAAACTCAGTGACATTCCTGTTGGCAATTTTATCATAGACATGTGCTATACACAGCCACTCCAAATGCTGAAAAGCATGAACCCTCTGTAGCATGAACTGCCTCTACAGATTAACACCACTGACACTACGATGTTTATTTATGGCCTACGTACCTCTGGGCAATGACAGATCGTTTCCAGATTTGTATAGAAGGCATGCTGTGGTGTCAAAACAAAAGCCATGCTTTCATTAAGACAAAAGCATCATGGGTCTGATTACTGATACCACCACATCAATGACAGAGTGTAATTTAAAGACAGTATTGGTTAACAGCCCAAGTCCTTCTCACTTGGGCCTGTTCACCTGCCACCTCTATACAGTCAGACTTGTGATGCAGAACAACTTCTGCCTTTAAATCAGGTTCTGGATTCCTCTCCAGCAGGCTCAAAACCACTTTATCCAATGTAGTTGAAAAGCTTGGTTTTGGAAGACTGAAAATCAGATTGTCAAGTACTACCTGTAGTACAGTAATGGGATAGAGTCACCATCTGAAGTCCTATCCTTCTTCATACCAGTAAAGAAAAAAAAAATACCACTGATTTTGTAAAAGACTAGGCCTTCTGATCATTGATTCATTCACAGATTTGATCTGGATCTTGCAAAAGGTCCACAAATCCTCTCAGTCCCTCTACAGCCATTACACAGATAGTACAACAGCCAACTCCTGTTCCATGGGGAGGGCATTAAACCCATTCCAAGCTTCTCCATGAACCAAACTGTTTCTCATGCACAGCTTCTCTATTTAATTGCTATCCCGAAGCAAGAAACGCACAACTGTCAGTACACAGGGTGTATTCCATAAAGTTACATTCAGGTGCTGGGGTTCTGCCCAGTGCTTGACACAGTATTTGTCAGGCTGGCTACCGCAGAGCTTGCATTGTGTTACTGGTTTCCTGAGCCTCCCTATCCTGTGCATTGTTGCTGGATTACCAGAAAAATCTCTAACACACTGTTTTGGTTTGCAGAACCAAATCAAAGCCTTCCTTTGCATATCATGTACTAGGAAGGTATGTGTAGTAGGATCTACACTAAATAATAATTATTTTAACCAAGAGATTCAATTTCTAAAAACAAGTAAATTTCTTAAAAGCATTCAAAATAGACTGAACAAATTTCTTGACAAGCAAAAATAGAAACAACCTCACTTCTCTCCCCACACTCACAGTCACAATTGTCTTACCCCCAAGCACCTTCTTTTCACATTCCTCATCCAAACTGTTAGCTTCCATAGGTCTTTCAAAACCCATGTGCGTCTGGTGTAAGCATTTTTCAAAGAAAAATCCCTGCTCAGCATTTTCTCTTGTGGGAAGATGCAGGCTGGTAAAAACTTTCTGCCTCTCCTCCATTTTCTGGAAAGCCTTGTCTACACATGTTAAATTGGTGCTCACTTCTTTGATCAGTAAGACCAGGTCAGCCTGAGTACTTAATCGAGCTTCCATTTCTTCTCTTACTCGCTGGATTTCCTCAAGCACAGTTCTTATATCCAAGTGACTGGACTTCATCTCTGCTTTGAGATCTTCTTTCACCTGTTGCTGGCTCCTCTGCAATGCTAACACAGTTCTGATTTCCTTCTGAGATGTTTCCACATCATGCTTTAGTGCCTTCTGCCCAGCCTGCATTGCCTCCTGGCTAGCTTTCACTTCTGCCAACAGAGCAGCAATGCACTCCATCCCGATCCCACGGGAGTCACAGGTCCTCTTCCAGTGTCACAGCTTCCAAGTGGTCAGGGACATTTGTGAGCCAGTATCAGATTTCCCCTGATGGCAAGCGAGCTAGCACACAGCCCTTGGTAAGGTATCCTACCGCAATTTACAGCACCCTGCAGTGAAGTTACTTGGTAAAAGTCTCGTACGAGGTGAGCCAAAGGCACTACATGAAAGACTTCAACAAGCAGGGCTGTAGTCAGAGCTCCTTCTCAGGACTCAGCCAGAGCACTAATCAGTTTAATTGGCAGATTATGCCACACCTGAATTTTTTAAAATCTTTTGCTGACATCATTGTACGTGGGACGTCACCCCCAAAGCCACTCCCAACTGTCATTTGATCTGTGCATCAATCAAAATATGCCTGGGCATCAGTAACCAGGTTTGTTGCAACGCAGCCAAACTACTCTGTGAGAACACAGTGGCCCTTCCTTTATACCCAAAGGCTCAAAGGAAGCCTGAATCACCTGCAGGAGCTGAAAGCCAAACAGTTCAACAGTGTGTAGTTATTTCAATTGTATATTCAACAAGGTGATTATGCCCCTGTCCTTCTGCTAATGTGAGGTTCAGTGTACATCGGTGGACACATTTGATATTGCCCCACACTCACTGAGTGCTCTCCTTATTCACACAGCAAGCAATACCCTTCTGGCAATCTCTGGAAAAACACAGTTCCTGAGGAAACCCTCTAACCACACACAATAAAGACTTATCACAGCAATATGGGAAAAATGACTAATGAGATATTTTTTGCCAGGTTAAGGAGGCCAAGCCTTTTAGCTACCATGTCTGAGTGTTAACTTTTCTCTGGAAAAGATATGGCTTCTTACTTTTAAATGCAAAACTCTTAATAGGTCTAGGCTCCATGTGAAACAGGTAGATTAATGGCACCAGGCTGTTAGCTGTTGTGTTATACAGCAGTTTAATTACCCAATCACTGGATTCAGTTTGGAAAAAAATGACCAATACGATGTAGATCTTGGTCTACAGAAGGTGTCAGTCTTTGCTTTCAAAGAGGTGAACAAGCACTCAGTACAACACCCAGCAGAACAGGACTCAGACCACACAAGCTGGAGCTCAGGAGCACTTACACACCACTCCTTTGGCCATGTCATGACTCCAGGATGCTTCCAGAGGCAGTGATGATCCCAGAGCAGAAACCCATGCTACCCATCAAAAACTGCAATAAGTCCCATCAGCATTGTTTTGGGTTGGGAAGCATCACCAGGAATGTCAATAGCCCATGCATACAGAGATCCAGGATTTCCAAATCACCACAGTGCTGCTGGCTAAAAGGCCTATCTGGGGACTTCTGCCTTTGGTGAAAGTTTACTACTGATTTGCCAGTTCTCCTCCTACACTAATCCAGGCACACTAATAAGACCAGGAAGGTATCAGAGAAGTTCCCTCCACATGGAACACCTCATGGCTTGCAGATATTCCCTGACTATTTGGCTGTCACAGCCCCTGGAAAACACAAAGGCGATGCTGGAGTTTTTTTCTGAGTCTCTGTCTGGCCTACCAGAAGGCCAGACATGGACTTTCTGATGGGATTTCCCAGCACAGCTACAGGCCACAAGTATAGTTTCTTCCCTTTTGGCTCCTTGCCCCATTCCTAGCTGAACAGCTATCGAAGAGCTCCTAAGCATTATTATTCACACAGTCACCACTAGAGACTAGTACACAGTTTGCAGAAGCCCAATCTGAAGTCTGAATCCAGGTAACATCTTTCACAAAAGATGCAGGTAGGCGAAGAAAGCCAGGTAAGAGCAGTAGTAATATTACTGCATCCCTTGGCCATCAGCTGCAGTAATTCAGATGAGCAACATAAGTTTTCTTTCCACTCTTTACCATATCTTAGTGGTTCCTAAAAATCTCACTTAGTGAACCATTTGCAGAGACCTTGTCAGACAGCAAAATCCACCTGGTTCTGTTGTGATACAGGTGAAAAACAGGCGAAAGGGACGGTATTCCCAGACTCATGGATATAACCTCCAAGACCTAAATCTTCCTAGAAACTTTAGGCAGCTAACATGAATCCTGTGTTTATACACCAAGATAAATAGCTGAAGTGCCATCTTGCCTCAGTTTCACTTTCTGATGATTTTAAAGGTATAGTTCCACAAAGAGTGATTCCATGAAGCAGTGATTTCAGCTGAGTTAACAAAAAACAAAGCCAAAAAAATCAAAACGAAACCAAAACACTTCCACCAAAAAAAAAAGGTTTGGGGGTAAAAAAAAGGCTCTAACTGATACCCCTTGGTCCCTCTGCAGTGGAACAGGTTCCTGCAGACACTAACTCAGAGCAGAATCCTAACTACAACACCAATGAGTGCTTGAGGGAAGCCTTTCTCTACATGCTACATTGAAGGCCTTGCTGACAAAGCTCAGGTGACTAAATTAGGTGCTGCAATTGTCATTCCTGTCCAGCGTCACCAAATCCTAAAGCGGCAGCCTCCTTTCTAAAGTGTGCGCTCCCACCCTAATTGCCAAGTGTTCTCTGCGATAATGTAATACACTGAAGAAAACCTGTCCTTGGAAGCTGGTCTCTTGCTCTATATGAATACATTCATTCTATCCAGGATGCAGTCAATACCAATGTTTGGTATCTTCCCCATCTAAACCAAGATGGGTTGATTGATCGTAGGGAATCTTTGTCAATTTGTAAAGATCACCCTCTTGACAATGGATTTCAGGCAGATGTATTTATTTTTCTCCCCTCTGGAAGACACTCTTTAAAACTTTACCCAAAATTAAATTTCTAGGTTAGTACTACAAAGCAAATTTGAAGTCCACAGAAGCTGCTGCTACTCTGAATTTTACAACCTGTCTCAACACAAATACTTGATAGCTAATGACACATGGAGAACATTATATCAATGCACAAATTCCTGAACCTAGAATTCATTGCCTCAGAATTACCCATTTCACCTGCTGTACGTCAGCTTCTGCTCCAGCTAATATGTCTCTATCCTTGAGGCATCTCAAGTGTCTTAAAATTTTTTCCTGTTTAGGAAAAAACCTCCTGATTTCTTAGACTAACATGAATCAACCGTTGTCAAGGAATTCCTCTCAAAAGCACATTAAGGATTAGGGCAGAACAAAAAAGGACTTCATTTACTTAAATAAAATCTAGTCTTTTTTGTGGGAGAGATGTTTGAAGTTTTTTTGGGGGGTGTCTTTTGTTTTGTTTTTAAGGTATTTCTTTCTTGTCACAGAAACACAGAAATCTTTTAGACAATTGCCAACCAGCAAACACAAAATACCCCTATTTCTACAGCTCTAATTATGCCTTCCCCTCATCACAATGTGTAAAAGTTATTTGAGCAATGCAACAGGAAGACTGATCAGCCATTTAATCTCATGGCTGTAATTTTAAAGTTTACTTTGTGGCAAGCTATGGCCATTAAGAGAGGACAATTTAAGAACATCCATGCAAATAAGGAAGCTCTCGGGTTTAATCTGCAGCAGTACACAGATTACATTTGAGAAGACCTGGAAATTCAGCTAGCTGTAAACTACCACCTTAAATTCTTCTAAAACTCCTGCTCTGGGCTATAATATAACCCAGGGCAGAAAAATACACAGGGAAAGTGGTCACAAAACTAAATTACGGCCCTTGCAGAGGACCTGGCAAGGCGGGACTTGGATGTAAGTCTTCAAACCCCCCAAGCCCTCCACAGCTTGATCAACTGAAATTTTTGCCTGCATCCACCTTGGCAAGTGGTGAACACACACCTTCCTCCTGTGCTTCTCACAGTCTAGGCTGATGATTGTACAAATACAGACTGCTCAAGAAGTGATGTTTTGTTTCTAAGCTCTGCCTCAGGCCTGTCTGTATAAGCTGGTGCAGACAGTCCCAACTTGCCCTGTTCACACTTCAAGCATGCTAGTCAGGAGCCAGTTCTAGTTCACAGCAAAGAGACTTCCTTTTTCAGAGCTGTACCTGGATAATCTGTTCAGCTGAAATGCTTAAGATGCTGTACCTCAGAAGCCTCTTTATCTGTGGTCTTGTCTCAAAGCAAATGGGTGAAGAGAAACAGCACTTCTCATCTTGCATCTTCCCCTGCATCAACATGATGTGAAGCCCAAGACGACAAATAAATGCTTCCTGAAGCAGTACAGCAGCTCTTCCTTTCCTCTACTGTAACCTCTTTAGTTTCCCTTCTTTCATGTGCAGTACTAGCCCAAGTCGAGGAGCATCAGCTTATTTCAGCTGTCATCAAATCCTTTTCAAGTTGTTCTGAAGAAAGCAATCAAATACCACAGAAACTTCTAAGAAAGGTGCAAGAACTGAACAAAATCTCACTGAAGGCAGGTGAAACCTGACCTTGATGCTTAAACTGACTCAGCAGGAGTAAAATACACAGCAGAAATCTCTCTGCCTTTTTTTTCAGGGCTACAAAGGTTCTTCAGCATGTATTTTTTAAATGCTGTACAGCCTGAAGGGGGAGTGCAGAGTCACCACATATTATTCCAGGCATTCAGTTTGAAGTACTGTTCCTGAAGTCTCTGTCTATCCTCATCCACTGACTTTATAACAGCACTGACTTATAGCCACAGTGCAACATTTTAAATCCAACCCTTTTCATTCCCCATTTGCAGCCAGAACTGGATATTGTCTTTATACACACAATAATGAAATTGAAAGGGAAATCTCAGAAGAATTTAAGTTCTCGTAAAACCTCTCTATAGTTCCCCTGACGTTTTTTACTTTATGTACCACAGGTGTGTTTTACAGAAATGTTAGCTGGGCTTTGAATACCTACTATACAAAGTGATTTTGCCTCTGCAGTCACAATGTACTCTGCCAGGTTTACAGGAACTGTAATATGTAGAACTGAATTAAGTTTTCATAGCTCAGTTGGTTAGGGCATAGTTCTAATGATGCCAAGGTTGTGGGTTCAATCCCTCTCTGGCCATTCACTTGGGAGCTGAACTCAATGACCCCTGTGGGTCCTTTCCACCTCAGAATATTCTGCATGATTCTGTGTGATCTAGCTAGTAAGTATCAAGCATGAATACAAGTCACATGTCTACTACAAAGACAAAAATATTAATAAGTCCACCATACATTCAGAGATGATCACAAACAAAACAAACAAATTTGGAATGCAATGCAATTCACAGAAAACAAGTCTAACATCCACCAGATAGACTACCAGTGCATCAGGGTTGTCCTGGTTATTTTCCAAATAACCAAGGGTGATATTGATGCTTGATTTTTTTTTTTTTTAGCTTGTTCTGAACTAGGATGAAGCCTAACATGTGTTAGTTACCCATACAGTGCTGCATACCACTGTCTGGGGGAAAAGAAAAGGAAGACAGCAGAACTAGTTTATTGTACTAGAAAGCCTACAGCATGGGTGTTTTGATATGAGAGGGACTGACCATATCTACATTAATGAAACTCCTTCATCCACCTTAAAAATACCCACTGTCCATTTTAATGACAAAGATGATAACAAGATGGAAAGTAATTGCATGAGGATATTACAGTGTGCTGATGCTTTGGCCAATGAGGACTGAATTAGATTGAACTACATACATCTCAATGTATTATCCTCAGTTTAGACACCTGAACTCTGCTACATCAGTCCATCATATACACTGCAGGCAATCTTAAATCTTTGAATTCCCTAACTTTAAAATATACAATATACTGGCAGCTAAACTTATTTTACATAAGGGGTTTATGTTTCAGTAAGTTTCTAGTTCAGCTATTTCTCTGACTAGGCAAAGAAACATGTGAAGCAGTTCTGCTTTTTCTTATAGTTGCAGCTGTGCCTTGTCATCCATGAAGTACACAATTTCCCAAAAAACCAAGCATGGAGTGATGTTGAAGACTGGTGTCTGTCCCTTCTGCTCCTATTTGCTCCAAGTCCGTTCTCTCCACAACTCCTGTAGAATAAGTTGCTCCTTACTGTCTGGCGCCCTCTACTGCTTCATCGCAAGTACAGGATATGCCCTTCGTTCTGCAGCCTCTGTCCACAAAATCAGGACCCAGAGTCATTGGGACAGGGGGCTCATCGTGATTAGTTCATACTATTGGCAAACCCTTCCCAGATCCAATGAATTGCCTCCCCAATACAAATCCTGATCCCTTTGTCTCTCCATATCCTCCTGGGATACATTCAGAGGGTGTGTGTGTAATGTTACAGGAAGAAGACCGATACCTGATGTGTAGAAAATCCTCACACGATAGCAGAACGATGCCAATACAGGCCTCTTCCTGTCTGAGCCTTTGCAAAAATCCCAGCCCTCACACACTACCGTGGGTGAAACGGCTGAAACACAGCCAGAAAGGAAGAAGCCATTTAAGCTGCAACACTTGAAAGCATTCCTTCTTTAATACTGCAGTCAACCCCACCTTGCTCAACATCAAGAATACAGGGCTGGAAAAAGCCTCCTGCAACCATTTACATTACTCCTTGTTGAAGCAAGGTAAACACTACCTAGACACAAAAGGCATTTCACCAGACTGCTCCACTGTTTTAAGTCTTACCACAAAACACCTTGCTGCATTTTTGTCACTGTGTGTTTTCTTCCACATGAAACCCAGCCTGATTTCACACAGACGAAATCACTGATTTTAGTTTCTCTTCATGCCACATTTCACACAGATATTAAAAGGCCAGCTGAGTTTTCTCTTCTGCTCTCACAAACGCAGAGCAGTCTCCTATGTTCTGGAAAGTCAGATGTGAGAACAGCTTATCTGTTTTTCAATTACTTTTTAACATGCTTCCTTCCAAAAGAGCTGGCAAGCATTTTAAATTATGCTAGGGATAAACATAAAGAAACTGGGAGAGACACTGTTACTTACAAATCCAAGTAAGAGAATTTCACAGATTAAATTTTTTGCATCATAAACGAAATCTATATCTACATACAAAGCTTGGCTTCAAGAACCCAAGAAAGGACTAGGAAGAACTGCAAATAGTACTCTTAACGCATATACAATTCAGATTTTAAGTTTGCAAACTACTTTCTGCTGATGTACTATAAAGGTCTACTTTGTTGCAGTAAAGGCAAAGAAAACCAACAAACCAATCAAACCAGGACAAACAGGGAATTTTGACTACATCACTGAACTTCACTTCATCACCTTTGCTTGCTTCTAAGTCAACACGGTAATTCTTTCTTCACAATCAACATGTTAGTTAATGATCAGAACATATATTAGCTCAAACTAATGTTAGAATCAAGAACTTGATTTTTTTTCCTCAGCTATTCAAAGTCCTTCAGAGAAGAGCATATGTAAAGCTTATAAACTTGCAAGGAACCATGATCTTCCCTTGAAAACAACTGTACGAAGAAGAGACTTGAAAAATACATATTTGACCACAAGACTAGCACATTAATATGCAACATTTTTTCCTGTGCAATATCTGCAGCCATCTTGGACAGAGAGGACAGAATGGCTTTTAGTTTGAACTCAGAAGCTGTTTATCTAATCACACTAGTGTGAGCTGATGTTATATGACTCTAACAAATGTCACTGACTTAACTATGGCACTGAAACCATGCCTACAGGATATTATGGAGGAAAAATAGGGCAGACAGTAGGAATTTAAAGAGCCTCCAGAGCCTTGCCTGCATTATTGCCTTTGTTCCAGAAGTGTTTCTGAAGCTGGAACATATCTTCCTATGTTTATGAAAATTAAAACCCATTTAAAAGCAAATTCAGACTATGATCAAATTCACTGATAATGCTCTTTAAAAAGCAAGATGACAGCACTTCTAAGCATGTAGGAAGCACTATAATCAGTGCTAAGTTATCCAATATAATCATACTTTATCTACCGAAAGATCACTAAGAAGTTCAATTCTAACATTTTCCTCCTAAAATTGATGGCTGCAGTTTGCAATATCAAGTTACCATCCCAATAGTTAGCATCCAAATTCTCTTTTTTTTGTACATACAGCTTCACTTTGTAAGAGAAGTCACAAATTCCTGAGTAGAGGGTATAAACCAATTCAGAGATGAAGCTAGTACATGATTTTTTTCCATGGATTAAAAAAGAAAATCAGTGATGATACAGGCATGACTAAGCTTATAGGCTGGAAATCAACTAAGAAAAGTAAAGCTCATAGTAACTGATCAACTTCCCAAGTCCCTTCAAAAATCAGTCCTAGCACTCTTAGGGGCTATGCAGAAAACACTGAGGGAGTGGTTTCAACAGTGTTGACTATGGTATCACTCAATGACTTTGCTCCAATCATTATCTTGATTGATTTTAATCACAGTCCAAAATGGCAACCCAGCAGGCTGCTCCTCCCCAGCTGCACTGACTTCATTTGATGAGTTCAGGATCGGTCCCACATTTGGTGTTTTCCCATGACTAAAAGATTACCAAGCAATTACTTTACAAAAAGTGTTAATCTGTACCATCATTTCCACACAACAGGGCAGAGACATACCGTTACCCTCTTGGCAGATGACTACCTTGGCATGACAAGATCACATAAGGGAACTTGCAATACACTTTTCTGTGTCTAAGTAAAGGATTATCTATTTCTACATTGTTTCACAGCTCACTTAAAACTCTGAGTTACTCTAGATCAGTACTGATTTTCTAAAGCACTGAAAATGTTTTTTTGCACATAATCACCCCCACTGGGCTGGTTCATAGAAGTGAAAGTCATTTTTCTAATTTAAAGTTTAAGCACTTGTGCTTTTCCTCCTTTTGGTTACACATAACAGCACAATTAACATGAAGTCCCTGAAGAATGAAAGAAAATTTAAGCTATCAAAATTAAACTCACAACTTTAGGAAAATGTATTTAAGGAGACACCAGAATAGCATGTTTTAAGGAATACCAATGTAGATGAAAATGTGCCTAAAACTAAACTTAAGTGGTACTTTAAAGCTACCCTAGCAGTGAAAAACCATTCGCTGGTCAACAGAATAGAACAGCATCTTAATAGAAGCACTTCAGTTGCTGCTGGTTAAAATCATCCATGTGAATTCAATTTTCCATGCTTCACTGCAAGTTCAAGACAGAAAATATCGCATCTCAAGTGCCTCATACCAGCTCGAAGTGCTGCTGGAACTCCACATTTCCAAAAGACATACAAAATGCACTTCTATAGCTTAGCAGTCACCACATCAAGGACCTATTTGTGTCCTTCCTGTCATGTTAAGCAGTTTTCCTGCTATTAAACAGCAAAGATATCTCCCCAGGGACATGTTTAGGACATTGCACACCATTGTTTCAGGAATGGAATAAGTACAATATATCGGAGCCTATCTGAAAACATCTTGCCAAGTTGAAAACAATAGAGAACAGGGTAGCATCAAGCATTTTCCTTAGCTAAAAATATGTCTCCACCCTTTAAGAGGCACAAAGTCCTGCTGCTGCTTGCTGAGCAGTTAAGGGACTTCTCTTTCCAGCCACTCCTAACCAAGCTGAACAACTGAAGAGCATTTTGGCAAACGTTGCCTGACAGCTACGAGTGCTCCCCTTGAGGAGGGACGGCTTTGTCATGCCTGCTGTGGAGACCGGTCAGTTCCTGTGGAGAAGGTTTAAAACATTCAGTGTATCATTCCTTGCACTTCATCTTCCCCTGAGTCTTTTCTGTTCAAGCTAGCAAACTACAAAGATGGCAGACCAATTTTTGCCTAACTGGGTTGTGGGCTGGGAGGAAGGGAGGGAAAGAAGACAACAGAAATCTTCATGAGGAGCTGATACTTCGGGTAAGTGTTGTGTTCACTGCGGTATACCCATAAATTACCACAAGGACCAAAACCTGTATGTGAAGTTAATCCTCAAGAAAAATCTCCAAATAACAAGCACCTTCACTTCTGCCACAAACAAAGGCAGCAAGAAAAACATTCACTGCACATTACACACACATCTTGCTTTCCTTGCCCTTAAATCCTGATATCCCTCCTGAAATAAAGAAATACAGGTTTCATAGGGTTATGCTACTCATTTAATATCAGGACCTTTTTATCTTTTTAATTGGAAAAATTTCTTAACTTGATAAGTGAGTTAATCAGGTGGCAGATTGTACAGTAATATTTGTGGAAATAAGCAAGCCATACTATATATTTTACACAACATAGCCATGTTTACAGCTAAGAAAAGCAATTTTTTTCTAGTCTTCTGTTTTATTTGAGTAGAATAAATTTCAACTGTTTTTATAGGAAAGTTCACTTATTCTTTCGCAGAAAACATTTCCAATAATCCTGCTTTACAACTTGAAGTATCTGAAAAGGCTTAGCACAAGGTCTATTCTTGTAATAAACACAAACATAACATTTTTAATAATTTCAATGCTTCTGATAAAAGCAGTATCTGAGAATCTAAAATTATTATTATGGAAGTTAAGTAATTAATGTGTATTATTTATACTACTGTGAATCTTCTATAGAAGGACTGCTGAGAAAAGGATGAGCTTTCTTTAAAAGAATTTCACCACAGATGTTCCCAGCTGCTCTATTTCCTGCCTAACTAGAAGTATTTCCATAACATCACATACAAACTGTTTGCACAAGGATCCAGAGGAAGATCTTTTACTCACTACAAGTGTACAAAGAGCACACTACCATGACAAGAAGTAGCAAATACAAATTTAACCAGGAGTTGAACACAGGACCCCAGGTTATTTAATGCCCTTGTTACAATTACTATTCATCGTAAAGATGATACCAGTGAAAGGTTTGTAAATAGCAACTGTAAAGCAACATCATGTCCAGATACCACTCAGGTTATTTAAGGTGAATTACTTCCACATTTGAGTATCTGGGCAGCTGTATTTAATGGGACGTTGGATTTTTTTCCGCTATTTAAAGATGGAAGTTACACTGCCAATACGTTAATTTTTCAGCAGGTAAAATGCTATTTTGTTGTCCCTCCAGGAGACAGAACAGCAACAATACTCTGTTTCTGTTAGAAACAGAACTCTAACAATACATAGTTAGATAGGTGCAGGTGATAGTGCTAAGTTTTTTAGTTGTTAACAGTAATAACTTTTAAGTTGTCAGTGTTTAACTGTAACTGTAACAATTCCAGTTAGACAGCTTGACCAGTGGAGCCTTCACAGAACTTTTTTCTAGATGACAAGCCAGGGGAGATAGGGTCTGCTTGCAAATAATTTTCCAAAGTTGTTAAGTTTTGGCATTATATTGGGTGAAACAGCCAAGAGCTGTTTGGAACACCACAACTTCCCTAAAGACATCAAATCCATCACCATTGGACCCAGCATATTCCTATGTATTGCAACACTGAGAGATTACAATTTTTTAAAATACTCATAACAGTAGAAATGCTGTTTCAGTACATGACACTAAATTAATAGCAAATCTCTATAAACAGAAATTGTCACTTGCCATTCATGGCAATGAGAGTGATAACTGTGGTCCCAATCCACACATTACTTAACAGAAAATGGAATTAACTAGAAATGGAAGAAACTCCATTCTCCTTCACAGATCAGAGTTTTCTGTGCCAGCAAAGAAAGAAGACAGTGAGACAACTGGCTGAAAATACTCAAAATGTTGCATTCTACCACTGAAATTTCATGGTATATTCCTTTAAAAAAAGCTATTGCTGTATGTTTTAGAAAGTTCAGATTAGAAGGGTTGAATAAGTAGTAATACTTCGTTTGTCTGAATGCTGCAAGCCATTTCTACTATGGCAACAGATTCCTTTGCACAAACTGGAAGAGGCAGATTTTAGAAGTATAAGCCTTGTTTTACCACACTGGAAACCCCCTGCAGTAATTTAAAAGCTATTCAAGTTTTAAAGTGTAAGTGTAGCTGCCTGTCATTCTCAAACCCTAACCTACTTCACAGCAATAGAACTTGAAGCCAAACCCTTTTAACTTATTAGATATGTCAAGTGGGGAAAACAGGTACACTTAGAATATGCAGTGATATGAAGAAGAGATTACTTGTTTTGCCTTTTACATTCCCTCTCCAATTAACTTTTCTTCTATGAGGTTGAGCTTGAAGCAACAATTCTATTTATTTCATATTGACTAATACTTAAGGCATTCTTCACATTCAATTAATCCCTTAAGTGAAGGAATGACAAAATCCAACATCACTTGCTACAGTGGAGTAGAATGGAAGTTGCTTTGCATCTGCTTTTCAGCAGCATACCAGTTGTTCTTTCTCCAGATTTTTTGGGGCAAAGCTCACCATTTCGAATGATTTTCATACTTTATTAAATATATGCAGAGGCTAAGTGTTAACATCACATACAAGCTACTCTGTTTTGACTCTGGCATATTTTTTGTTGGATTGGGGGGCTTCTTTTGCTGTTTGTGGGGGGGCTTGGGTGGATTTGGCAGATCATTTCTGCTACCAAGTTAAAATTACTTTGAATTACTAGTGCTATCTTCATTTTATAGCTACTGTAAACACATTCATTGGATGAGACGTGTAGAGAGTACAAACTGTACTTACAAACCCCAAAACACTGAGCTGTGACACCTGGAAATCAGAATCTCTGTTTTGTTATGTACATGCCTACTGAAGCTATGACCTATTAAGACTGAAATCAGGCACATCAGGCAGGTCATTTAGCACCCAGTCTTGAATAGATTAAGTCAGGAGCAGAATCTCATTGACTTAAACAGGAACATGATTAAATTCAAAATCCCCCATGACGAATGATTTCCAGCTATTCAACTTGTTTTGCTCAGAACAGATAAGCTGGCTTTACTTCTGAACTTTTTTTTCCTTGGTGGATGACACATATATTTAACATACTTGTCCAGTAAAAAACTTCTCCAGCAGATTTCTAGATTTAGAATACTTAATAGGATTCAGTCTGTTAGGTATCTTTCTATGGTGCTGTATTAAACTGCAGGATCAGACATTTAACCAGTATTTCAATTATTCTTCAGGGAATGGAAAAAAAGCGATATGAACAGTTAAGCAACTCATGACACCTCACGCTTTCAGAATCCTTTTTTAAGAGCCCTGCTTTGAAGACACAGAAGTAATTTTATAGTTCCCTATGTGATCAAAGAACAACTTTGGGAAGAAGTCATTGAAAAAGGATGTCAGGTGCTCAAATAAACACATCTATGATGTTTGCTTGTTATTAGCAAGGAAGTTTTAAAAACTGGTATTGCTGAAAAGACATGTTTATTAAGCGATGGAATTCACCAGAAAGACAAGAGCACCAAGTACTGTTTGCTTAAGGGAAGGAAAGAAAGGAAAAGCAGCAAGAAGGGCTGGATGAAAACATTTTAACAGTATACAAACCTTGACAAATTCTCAACAAAAAAGCACAAGAGCTTTGACTTCCATTTGCAAAGCTAGTTTCTTCTCTGCACTTTTATCTTTATACAAGAGAAAACATAAGCAACTCAAAACTACCATTTTGAATCATTCATAAGAGAATGTCTTTTTCTCACAGTTTACATAGAACTGATGATCTACATAGAGACGATGATTTACTCTGTCACACCACTGAAGCATGAAGAACGGAAGAGCACTTCAGTTACTCTGGTAAAAATCCTAAATGATTCAATAAAGGAAGCAAATATAATACTTCATCACTAAAAGACAGTGGTTCCCACTCTGTTCTGCCATGTTTATGCAATTCTGAAATGTTTAGATTTTTGCAGTTACTTGCTACAAGTACATTCTTTAAGTCACAGGATGGGAAAATAAATTATTTTCTGGAAGTTTCAGGATTTTGTTTTGCTGAAGAAGGCATTCATTATACACAGCTAACAATGCAAGTGTAGTATACTTCCAGCTCCTGAGAAAAATTATACTTTGATGTTTGCCTGCATTTAAGGAGAGAGAAGAAACTTCTGGATATCTTGACCTTGAAGTAGTGTACAGCACAGTCATGGAAATTAGACACAAGGCAACAAGCTGAAAGACCATGAAAAACACTTTAAATATTACATCAAATTTCACCTGGATTTATTTCCTTCCTAGGAAAAAAACACCTGATTTTATTTGGCTTCCCCTGAGCAGACTGCACGATTATGCTGTAACAAAACTGAATTACCCTAGGTACTTTGACACCTCCATATGGATGACAATACAAGTAGTGCAAAGACATCCAGCCCCAAGGATCCATTTAATGCTAAGGGCAATGACTAACTTAGAACAACGTAACACCTGTGTAAACAGCTGTGTGTCCTCCCATGCTCCATGTGAAGAAACTGCATCAGGCTGCTGCAAACTACCCTTGAGTCAGACTGAAAACCCAAGAACAAGTTCCATCCTCTTTCTCCCAACAGTGCCTCCATTCTAACTTCACCAAATTACTACACTGCAACTGCCAGGCACGGTATGACAACAGAAGAATCCAACATGACCTGTGTTCTAGATTACCTTAAAATTCTAAATTTCAACCATCGCTGTAAGTATCTCAAAGATGGTCTACAGTCATAAAGGCAATCTATGCTATGATGAAAGGGAGCAAACTATGAAATCCATGATAATGCTTATTAGAAGTCCAACCAAAAGTGGAACTCGTTGTATATATAACACTCATACATATTCATGTTCCTAGATGGACCCTGAAATTCCTTCTGGCAGTTACGCCTTCCCTTATTTATTGACACACTCTCTACTGCTTATTGTGCCCATTGCTCATGAGACCTTGGAAAGAAGCCATTTCATTTTAATCAAATTAAACCACAACAAGAAGAGACAGTTTTATTGGTGCTACAAAACTAAATATGGCTCCTCCTGCCATTTAACAACAACAACAATAGAAAATAACATTTTACGCTTTTGACATACACAGTCATTGCCTCATGTACTGCTGCTGAGTTTTATGAACCTGAAATAATCACTAACAAGCTTCGATGCATTCTGCTGTTTCAAAACCTGCAGTATTATCTATACATACGTGCATTCTCCACTACAGACTATGACCTGGTTTTCATATGCCCTACTTTTTTGGTATATTCAGCTCTAGCTAACCACTGGTCAGCTTGCTGCTAACATACTGACTTCCTACAAGACACAAGGACAGCAAAGCAAAAGGGGAAAGCAGGCAAAATCCTCTCTGAGCACTGTACTATTAGTCTGTCCATACTGTACATTGAGAAAACACACAGAAGGTCTATTCAGCATTTCTTATTTAATGAAGTGCTGCTTAACTAGAACACAGGGCTTGCAATCTATTTTACATGTTGTATTTCACAGAGTCCTTCAGACAGGTTTTGCTTTCACATCCACTGGAAATGAAACCAAAAACTGATTCTTATAATTGCAAAATTCTCTTGATACATGCACTGAAATTTATTTTTCAAAATTACACAAATTTCAGTAGCACTTAATGAACCTTTGGAAGACTGAACATTATCTCCCCTCACCTTCTCCTTTAGGATTTTTGGTCCTGGAGTATTTGTTATGTAGAAATTTCACATTATTTATACAGTTACATGCACAAAGACATCCTTTATGTAGGAATTTTTGGCATCAAGGTATTTAAATCCAATGTAGTTTAAAGCCAACATAAGCAACCTGCGAACAGAAGCCTATATTGTACCGTTGGACAGTTGGCCTGTATTATGTTCATAAATGCATTTATCATCCCAGAAGAATTGTGAAGCTGGATTTACTTTAGCAAGGATAAGAAGTGACAAGACAAATGGTTTAAGCTGCCATGTGAAAAGACAGGACAGTAAGGAAAGCTGACTGGTAGCACTCAACTCCAAGAAAATAAAAGCAGAAATGGTGGTATTCAAGTGAGAGAGGAAATTCTTGAGTGAAGAGCTTCTGCAAAACTAGCTTATGTAGGTGCTTGCTCCCCTCTAAGTAAAATGCAAGAAAATTGTTAATGGTGCAGTGGAGAAAAATACTTATGCAAGATGCTCTCAGTATCTCTAGATGCCACATAGCTCAGCTCAAACAAAAAAAAACAACTTCCACCCCTCACCCCCAAAATGACACATTTATGTCCTGGAATAAAGCTCACCTTCCATAAAATTGCTTTATTTGCTTTGCCTGACACTGAAGATAAAAATCAGGTCAGATGCAGCTGAGAATTTTGCAGGGTTTTTTTGTTTGTTATGTTCCCTCTGTGTGTGTGTGTATGTATGAATTAAACACATACACACACTTGTCCTGAGGGTCTCAAAACTTTGTACCTTTTCGGTTTGTCTCAAAACAAGAGGCACAAAAGTTTGCTTGTTCCACTTGCAAATAAGATGTATTTTGCACAAAATCTGTGATAACAGATATCCACAGGTAAGTATTCAACTATTGCCCACAGACAGAAAGCCACACCACGACAGCCTGGATTCATTCCACTTCCCTCCCTGCTTCCCCCCTTGCACCCAATCAAGATACAGAAAAGACAGTGCTCCCAGCAGATAACCATTAAAATGATTAGATAAATATTTAATAGCACAGACTTCCTGATACTATTTTTGGATTTGTGCAAGGAAAGAGCAAATCCCAATTTGCATTTCATAAACAAAATATCTTCCAAACAAGCAGCTCAGCACACATGCAGAGGCTTAGAATATAAAACTACTTTGCTTAGAAGTCAGACTCCTGTCTGAAATTCAAAAACTTTTGAGCCCAGTACAGTTCTTATCTTGACAATAAGATGCTGTCGAAGTAAACAAGATAGTCCCTCAATGCATGCTCTAATCATCATATTAAAAACACAAACCTGTATGAAATATAACAGTGCTTTTCTTGTAGCCAGAAGGTAGACGAATGTTTCGAAGCAATCCCTTTGCTGTCAGCCTTATGCGTATGTTGGATAAGGAAAATTTCGGGGACCATAACATGTCTTCAGTGCAATTGGAAGACAAACAAACAAGAAATAGCCTCCATGTACTGTCATATACTATGTTTCTAAATCACTACTGCCAGAAGCGAGTAATTCTTGCTAAAGAAAAAAGGCTTGAAGAAATAATCAGGTCTCCATTCCTTTGCTGTTACTCCTTATGCACAGACAAGCAAAAAATCAGTAAAAGCAGATATCCACAACGTAAATGCTGCTGGCAGCTTCTCCTCACCAGATGTTCTGAAAACAAAGCTTGTCCTCAAAATAAAACCGACTTAGTGATTTCGAAAACCAACAGCCTCTTAATTGCAGCACAGTACCAATGCTCAGTCTGCTATGGGACTCCGTGGGCTGGGAACTGGAAAAGGAGAAATGGGAGGAGGATGAGGAGGGAGGAGGAGGAGGAAGTGGGTGGTCTCACCAGCTGAATATGTCATCCGCCAATGTCACAGCCCATGTAATTTCTCTTTGGAGACTGTAAGGAACATTATTTGAATATTCCTGGAGGCATATTTCAGCTCTGCTCTCCAAAAATCTTTTCAGGGTGCACTTTTTAAAACTGTTTTTTTCAATCAAATATTATGTCAACATTTATGAGTGTTAATAAATCCAAAGACACATCTATTCTCTAAGAACAATTCAGTATTTGAGAGCTGCTTAAGGGAAATTCTGCTTAGCTTGGCAGCTCAACACTGCAGATGCTTCCATTTATCATCAGAGGAGAAGGACTGGGGCACTAATTCATATTAAAACAGTTCTCTGCCAGCTGGGTTTTGAGGGCACTCAAACACTACTGCAAATAAGCAGTGTTGGAGGAATTCTTACAAAATAGATATTATTCTCATATTTGATAAGAGATATATCAAATAAAAAATATAAAAAGTTTTATGAAAAAATCATATTAAAATTTTTCTCTATTTAATGAGCTAAAAAGTTTTGCAGAGACTTTGTTTTAGTCCACTGCCATTAGCAAAAATTAAATAAAAAATAAATTTAGAAAATAAAGGAGCAACTGTTTTACAGATTACAAAATGTCACATTTTTTTACCTGTGACCATGACTAACATACAGGCACTGGCCACCTTCCTGTGCAAAAAGAAGCTTTTCACTACTTCTTCTGAGGTCAGCAGCTGTCTCACCACCCAAGGGACCACCCAAGTACTCTCAGTCAATGCTGGAGACAAGACAGTGGCAGCTCATACTTCTTTGGCGCTGTTTGAAGAGCTGGCCTCCACAGACTTTGTCACTCTTTAGTGACAAAAAAAATTAGGTACTTTTCCTAATTGATTTCCAAATTGATTCTGCACTTCTACCATTTCAGCAAACCCCAGCCAATGTTCTCTAACATCTTAACTTTTGAACAGTTTTTTCACTTCCAGAAACAATTAACCCAACTTAGTCTGAAGCAGGTATAAGCCAAATCAAATATCACAGTGTCAGGTCTCATTTCAGCAGTGCCTTACCTGTTCTCTCTTTACCTCCACAAATCTAATAAGTTTTATATTTTATTGGCATGTCTTACCTCCTTAAGATGCATAATACTTTGAACTCATAGAACCTATGTTCCACATCAGCTAGAACTAAAAATAGCACGTTGTTGCTGTATCCGGCTGTCTCTAACGTCACGCAGAGCCCGGTGCAGTGACAGTGAAGCAGAAGCTCACTGTATGTAGAGCAGAAGAGCTGCAGCACAGCACTGAGACAGACCCACCAAGGCAACTTCCACAGCAGACTGCAGGAGAATACCCCGGCGTGCTTTCAAAGCAGGTACCAAAATATTTATTTCCCAGCACACTGATGAAAGACCAAGTCTGAAGTACTATAATACATCTTCAGTCCAAAACCATTCAAAATAAATACAAAGACAGTAAATTAGTTTTTTTTGTTTGGTTCCCAGGGCAGCCTCTGCACACCACAGGGCATGCATGTCATTACTGCTATAAAACCTCATCTATTCCTTCTAGTCTGCAGAGCTTTGGCACAAACAATGAGTGTTCATCTAACTTTCCAAGAGCTTGCAGCTCCAGACTCTCTTCTAATCCAATACTATTATCAAAGATATTGCCCCTTTCTGGGCTGCATTATTATGACGCCTGAAAACCACACTGAGCAGTAAGCCAGAAGGCTTGTTACAGCACAGTACAGTAGACTTGTGTATTCACACATGCACAGTTCATTAGCACATCTCATCAAATATTTGATCATTATTGCCAAATCCTTTCTTAATTAAGGCATTTTGAGATTTTTACTGGGCTTACAGCCAGTCTTCTAACATCATTTGGCACCCAGCCGCACCAAGGGTAAAAGTTTTTACCCTTTTTCCAGGACACCCATAAGGACTCCCTTTTATTTCCCTCCTGTTCCCACATTTCTCCAAGGGAGCTGCCCTATGTAGTAAATACTCTCTCACCTTCCCAATTTGATGCTCTCAAAAAGGTGGAAACAGTTCCATCAGGCAAAAAAAAACCCCAAAACAAACCCAAACCACTACAAACCAACAAAACACATCCAAAAAACAACCCACCACTTCTCCCCATCCTTGCAATAGTGCTTAGGAGAAAGGTAAAGAACTCCTCATTAGCTGTAAAACCAGAGAAGATGGAACACCGTGCTGAAACCTCCCAGGAATAGCAGCTAGAACAAATAATCTCTACAGGGCAAACACGATGTAATGAACCAGTTTGGAGACTGTGGAAGGAATAAATCATCATACTAAACATGAGCAGACAAAAGCTCTCTTTGGACATCAAAATCCTTGTAGGAAAGACCAAAACTCCTCTTACAGAGAAACACAAATAATACTTTTACTGCCTCTTCTTTCCTGCTCTTTGCTGGGTGAAAATAGGCCATGAAGAAGGAGATACATAATATTATTTGTAAAAAATCTTCTGATTTGACGAAAAAGCCTTTCTAGCCTCTAGAGCTTTAATTGTATTAAACCCCAGAAACAAGTCTGTGTTATTCAGAAGCAGACCTGACAGCACTAATAAAAAGCAATGGATGTATGTCTCATCTAGTGCCATCTAGCACCAAATGCTCAGAGCACTCTGACAGCAGCCAGCAGGAGGACTGCCCATGCCAGTCTGAACAGCTCCCAGGTGAGACTTAACTTGCAGAGAGGTTCCTCCAGTATAAGATATCCAGAGCTCAGTGTCACACCACAGTATACCCCACTGTGGTGGCTGTGCATGTGCTAGCATGGTTTCCTTGGCTCAGGAAAACAGCACCTTCCACTCTTGTCTGTACTCCCATGATAGTCATCTAGGGCCTCGTGCTGGCAGACTATAAAGCCGAGGCGTAATCCACAGGACCTTAACAGAGCATGCCAGGAACATGCACTGTCTACATTTCATGCATAACATGAGGATCACAGACAGGTCTTCTTCTTTCTTGACATTAGAGAAGGGTGACAGAAAACAGCACCAGAAAAGAGAAGAATAAAATGGGAAGCAATATACAAAGGACAAAAGGACAAGACAATTTTTATTTACTAGGATCTTACTGCTGGCTTCCCTCTGACTCCAAGGGCAGAACTTGTGATGAGCATGGACAAAGGGGCTCTGACCATGTAATTCAGTCTGGGTTGCTAAATGCATCAGTACCTGATGACACCATCAGATTGATGGAGGGGGCCAGACCTATTTTAACCCCAGCAGATTTAGTGTATCTGCCACTCCCTGGGAACATTAGCAATGTAAAAAAGGAGCAAAGTGCACTGGTATCTCAATTCAGCCTCACGAGGCCAAATCCACAGTGTCTGTGTTTCTGCTGTCCCTTTCCCTCTCTCCTCATCCAACAATCACTAAGAATGTCATTGGAACACAGGTAAGTATCTCACTGTATAAAAGTCTAAATCAGGAGCTAGATATTTAGATCCAAGAAGCCCATATAAAGGATACTTGGCTCCATGTCACAAGTCAGCAAGAGCAGGGCAGAGCAGATGGATTTTACTGGCATGCATTTCAGGAAGAACTGAAGGGCGATTGCTTATGCAGAGAGATGCAAGAAGCAGGAACCTACTAAGAGCCAAAGGGTCATCTGTGTCCTCATTTTTATTTCTGGAAAATGACTGCTCCCACTCCACTTTCCTGTGATCACCTCGCTCTAGCCAGTGCTCTAGTTTGAAAAGCTGATTGTCCTGTAGGCAACAGTACCTGCTGCCACAATGAATGCAAACTGCAGCTTCAAGACTAATTTTGAGCTCAAATCCTCTCCTGAAGAAAAAGGAAACGTCTTCCTTCCTCAGAGCAGGAACTAAAATCCTAAATAATTTATGTTCCTTCTTTCTGTACACAGAAGCTTCTAATCATTATAAATTCAGCATCCTGTCGAAGTGAAGATGATGCTGCAGAGGATTCCCAGGCAAACTGATACAGGAATCAGGCTGATCTATGTCTCCCTCATGCAACAGTGGTACTTACATTATCTGCACTCTTTTGGAATTGAGAACAGCCACAAAACACTGCAAAAATGATTTTATTTTTAACTTCTGGTTTAAGAGAATTGTATTTACAGGATGTCCCTTTCAAAATGGCATTTTGGTTAGACTTCCTCAATCAAAATGCTACAGAACTACTACCCTACAACACTGTACAATATCACCAACATTAAGGTAACATGCCCTAAAATTTGAAGCTTCAATGATCTGGCCAGATGTGAAAAAAACTCACAACCACCTCTTTGACATGATTCAGAAGTAAGGTAGGTATATGCAAAAGTTCTTGTGAGTTCAAACCTCAAGCAACAGAGGAAAAATAAATGCTTAAACTAGACCCATAGCCTACAGATCTATTAATTATTTATTTACACAATACTGATTTATATCCACCATGCACATGTATTCCATCCATGGCCTCACAACAATACCCAGAGAGCCTCTAATAAAGAGCAATATTGCAAATAAAGTCAATTTAGGCGAGTATACGCCCCAAGACATGCTAGTGGTTTATCAGGAGAGCGCAAAGCACATCCAAGATAACTCAGCGTCTTTTGCATACCTGTGTTGGCTTTGTATGCTCTCCATTTCCCCAGACATGCAGACAGAAAAGGCAGATGTACAAGTTGTTTAATCATCTTTGACACAAGACCGTGAGTTTCACATTCCGTGACAGTTAAATCATCTTTCAAGTAAGCCCCTAACAAGGTCCAATGAACTCCAGCTCCCAACATGAGAATTTTCTCTATCACTTGGACTGAGCTGATGCAATCTGTAGACATCCCTTTCAGCTGCCCTCTCTACTCACTAGGCAGCTGGCCTATCCAATATTTAGACAAGGGTGAGAAAACCAAAGCTCTGTGTTGTTCTCCTGTGTGGCTTGTTATGGTGAAACATCAAAACAAATACCAGGGAAGAGAACCACAGACATTCCTCCCCACAACAGAATAAATATCACAGAAATAAACTACAAGCATTCCTGCTGTAGAAAGCCCGCATACTTCTACATCACCACTTGTCTGGAGTATGGATGTATGGAGCTGGAGAGCAAGGTTCTCACAGAAGTTTGGAACTAAATAATAACAAAGAAGTCTGAAATATCTAACTCATAATCCAGAAAACAGGTCCTTACTTAAAAAACATTAACAGAAGAAACAGACTTTGTAGTGTGAAAACCATTTTGGTTGGGCTACAAAAGGCCTTAATGAATGACTGTCTGTCATGATAGCAAAACTGATAAAACCCCTATCAAAATCCCCTCAGTGCTGGGATTTGAAATATAATCCCAACATTTTCAGTCCATCAATTTGAGAAACTGCCCACAGAATACTACTACCACTTGAATAAGATGGTTCATATGGTACTCCATAGCAAGCCTTAAAATTTTGGAGTTCCTTGTTTTTTTGTAAAAATATCTGTTGAAGGTGCAGGGAACAGTGCTGATTGTTAGCACAGAACAACAGATAACTTAACCAAATTCATAACTTTTAGAAGATCAAGTTTGAGAAGAACACAAGGAACACAAAAGCAAATACACTGCTAGACTTAGCTGAAAGGACCAATTCCGGAATACGTTAAGACTGTGTTGTCATGTACCTCTGGTTTTTTGCATCCTATTGCCTATACTAATGAACAGACTATATTAGGAAAACATAATTTGTTTAAATAAAAACAATCAAACCAAAAAATTCTACTCAAAACAGGTTACTTCAGAGTTTAGAGTGGCATTCTCTGAATATCTGCACCAGCTATCTCACTCTGAAGACTTTTGGAGCATTCTAGTTCTCACCCAAGAAATTAAATCCTTAGATCCAGTTGTTGTACTATACTTCATCTAGTAACTGTGGAAAAATCTGGCCAAAAAAGCAACAGCTATTGTGTTTCAAAGATTATTTCAGGTTTACAGATATTCCCTTAACTCTTCAAAATAAATATCATTATATGTCCTCAATGAATACATTTATTAAGAAACTGCAATTCATAATTTTCAATTATATGCATTTATTTATATAGAAACAGCAAAACAAATATCAGCTTTCATAGTTCACGTGCAGTAAGCTATTCTACTTAGTTGCTTTGCTGTCTGAAGGTATTCTAAGGTTAGATCACGAGACAATTGAGTCATTCAGATAGTCCTCATAGTTCACATGAATGAAAAAATATCTAAAAAAGACTATAGCCAATTTTTTATTGCAGCTAAAAAGGCAACAAAATAGTCTAGCCACAGTAAAATACCTGCAAAAAGAGGTTAAGCCTGATGTCTGTTGTTTTCAAGGGATAAAGGGAAAATATTAATTTACATTGTTCAACTCTTAGACTTTCCAGTGTGTAAAACAATAACTACATTAAATCAATACAGAATCTAATCTTGTACTAATCTGTGTCACCCCAGAGCACACAAAACTGTTCCAAGTTCTACTGTAGGATTTCCTGGCTTCTGCTTTGGAGATAGAGACAGAAAAACTGATGAATCCAATTTATTTACAAATGCTGAAGCTCCTAACACCAGAGACCGAGAATCCAGTCTGTCCAATACATCTATATGGAAATTCCCAGTTAGAGCTAGTCAGAAGTCCCACTTCTGCAATGTGGAAGACCTGGACTTCTTCGGCTGCCAGGGCATATATGTTTACGTACATATCAAGGCCTTTTCAAGTCTCTAAGCAACACCACTGCCTGCACAGTTTCTTCTACACTTGCAAGAAGTCTTACAAGCAAATACACACAACTCCCCAATCAATAACAAACTCCAAAAAATCTTCTAATCAGATACAAAAGGAGAAACAGAGCCCTAATGAGTTACATGAACAGATATCCCTCATCAGTTGGGGTCATTTGCCATACATTTATGAATACCACAGACAGTCAACCGAAGACCTAAGTATTTGACATTCATAACAATGTACATCAGATCTCAGAATAGTCTTCCCAATTTTTAAAGAAAACACACATTTTGACACAGTATAACATATAATTTTAAAACATTAAGTCTTTTCTGTTGTTGTCAAAGGGCAATCACAGTGGGATAAACATTGATCCTTGTTTTCTAGATGTGGAAAGTGCAAGCATTTTGAGAGTAACCTATTCTATCAAAGAATCTAAAACATAAGAACTGTTTCCTCTCAAGTTTCAACAGGGATGACTAAGAGCATGAAAGAAAGGGGTGAAAACTGAACCTTAAAGTATGCCTCCAAATTTTGTCTGAACCAGAGTATTTTGTTAGCAAAAGCATCTTATCCCAGTATAAGGGTTTGAGTGGAGAGCCAGACCCCACCTTTAACAACCTGTTCCAAGGGACAATTTCATGGACTGGTATACTTATACCTTAGTTTTCCAATTGAGCTTGATCAGCACTATTATTTACTTTTGCACTAAGTCCCCTGACTGAATTTCTTCCCTCTCCCAGTGTTACATTTTCTCACAAATGGTTGAACTAAAACAAACACCCTTTCTTTATGAGATTAAGAAAACAGAATACCATGGTTGAACATGTACCATTTTTCGATAAAGCTTCTTTGGTTTTCTGGCCTCTACAGCCTTTAGTAACTGATTCTATACTGCATACTCCATCACAGTGCTAAAAGATAAAACATAAATCACACTATTCACATTTAATAACACTTCACAGGTGTATCCATCAGTTGTCCTTGCTGCAGTCCTGACAAGGGTCTTATGCTGCACATGTAACTTGTTATCCATAATACACCACAGGCCCCTCACAGGGTCATGGAACAACAAGATAAGCCACATATTCACATGCTTTATTCCTAAAATAATTGCTTTACCTTTGGAACTGCCAAACAGGATATTTGCTGTTGCTTGGCTTACGTAGATTCAGAGATTACCGTGTTGTAACTTAATGTTTGATCAACAACAGAGATCTGAGATGTGAATACCCACTGCATCCACACACACTGTGCTGTAATGTACTAGGGAGGGATTAGACACAGACAGCTTTTTCTACAGGGAGGGCTGAAGAAAAAATGGGGAAACAGCACTAACTTTATGCATTTTTAGAGGCAGTTTTGCATTTAGTTCAAATTCCATCTCATAAGAGGCAACATTTTTATTCATATTTTCATTAAGACATTACAGTAAGTGCACATGAACATGCTTACTTGAAGTTAGCAAGTTAGAAATAAAACATATTATTCCCAAGAAGTTAATTTCACCTTAGCTTTAAATCCAGTGCTGAAGAAATATACCACAGAACTTGTAGATGCACTGACCATCACCCATGAAAAATACAGAATTCAAAAAAAGAAGCCTTGTGAATGTTTTAACGCAAACAAGAAATGAACAGCTGCAAACAGGCAAGTCTGTCCAGCTTTACAGGAACACTAACAGTAGTGGTTTGCTTTGTCAAGCAGATTCTGGCTGCGCATCATTGCTGTAAATTAATGGAAAATGGAGAAATAGCAACAACATTAAGGGAACAGACAGCATATCTAGAAAAACCTGCTATTTTTTCATCCTTGAAGAAATGTGAAAGGCAGCATGAACAACTGAGCTAGACGCTTAATTAATACCTTAATATTGTAATCAATTATCAGAGTCCTGCTGTAACAAATTAGTCCTGGGCACATGGATGGGAAATAGAAGTGAGTTTGGAATTTCTGACTGGGTAAGGCCAAAAACTGTAAACTTAACTATGACACTGAAATAAAAGAACAAAAGCTTTATACTAGCTGCAGTCATTAGAACAAAGCTTCACTATAATATCAAAGCCAAAAGAAAAAAAAATAAGATAGTGGGCCTCATTCTCCATGGTACTGGCTGGCATTATTTCAGCTAATTTTTAAAGAGATCATTTGTCTTTTCTTAAAATGCAAGACATTGTACTGCAGAATATCCAAGCAGTCATACAGTATTTTTATTCTGCAAGAACTATCTGCAATTGTAAGGATGGAAAAAAAAACCTTCTTAAAAATGCAAAATACTCCACCAGAGAGCTCTGCATTCATAAATGGTAAGTTATACTTATTCTCTGTACAAATTAGAATTGTATTAAGTTGAATGTCTAACATCTCCACTTTTGAAAACTGACTCAGTAGAGTAATCAATTCAGGTTTGTTAAGACAAACATTGAAATACAGCCACTTTACTGGCAAAAGTACGAGTAAAGAGCATTTAATAACATATTGCTAAATATTACAGCCAAATTGGAGTTTATGGCTGTGTGTTTAAGGCATCAAATTCAACACTTCAAAGTTAGGTAGCTACATGCTTTATTAGGTCAGAAAAGATGAATCATAAGCAAAATTCCACTAAACCAGTAAAAAGGGGAGGGAACACTACTTTTCTGGAAAGTAGAGAGAATGTGCACACTAAATTTAGGGGGAAATAAAATTCTCTTTTGAGCAAGCTTAAGAGAAAATTATTTTTCTGGTTTCTAGTCCAGAAACAGATTTTATTGCTTATTAGGAGTTACCTCAATTGAACTGATCAAGACATTATGTTGCTAGCTGAATCATCCCCTACATGCTTATACAAAAGACTAGGTCTGAGCTCTTGAAAACCAGCATCAGGCTTTACCTAAACTAACATTAGTTCAGCCAAGTATCAATAAAAGCAACAAACAGAACAAGCACTTTGAGTAAAGTCCGACAGAAGCCCTGACTCTTAACAGAAAATATCAAAGTACTCTGCCACAATGAATATGTAGACATTTCACACACAAGAGAGTAAAAGACAAAAGCATTAAATGCATGTTATGACTACAGGAAATTTAAAAAATACTGCCACAGTACCAGAGTTACAGGTCAGAACTGATTTGCCTAGTAATTTCAGACTCAAGTTTAAAACATCTGCTTGGCTACTGCACCTCTTTCAGACAGACATCTGCTATTCACTCAGGGGACACAGGACTTTCCAGTGATCTTCAGATTCTTTCAAAAAGAGCTTTTCAATGAGTAAATAATTACAAGTAGCTTTTGATTCAACAAATACACACTGATTCTCAGGAAACTAATTTAGACTGCCAACTCTCTTGAAAAGACCTGGAAACTGCTGCAAGTAGAAGCATCATCTGAAAACTTTTCAGTCTCTTGGCAGATAGAAATTAGCACCAGGTGTCCTGACTGGCGCAAACACCAAAAACAAACCCAATATGAAGTCCTTAAAACTCTGCCAGATTTTGAAACACCATCTGCCTCTTAATCAACTGCAATTTCTCCCTCTGCCATATGAACAGACACATACATCAACTGGCTCTGATAATTTCAACCTCTTATACAAACGCAGTCTACAGTGATACACAAAGGCAGCTCACACCAACAGGTTATCTACACAATGAACAATCCGGGAAAGGAAGGCTATGTGGGATTCTTTTGTTTGTTTTTTGGTTTGTTTTTTTTTAAAGCTGCAACACATGAGTTCATTCATTCATTACTTTGGCTAAAAAGTAAAAATTACAGCCAAGTTTTATTCCATACTTTTTTTTTTTTTAATACAGTATAAACCTCCTTAGGTTTCAGTGGCAACAGAGGAACAGAACAGACTGCATAGCTTAAGACTTGGGTAGCCAGAAGACAGGATACAGATAAAACCCAGGAAAATAGGCTTTTTTCCATATTGCTTGAAACTAGAGTCAGTGACAGTTTACGGAATTATCCATTGTGCATCTGTTCTTCCCAGAAAAGAACCAATATACTAATATAATGTATAAAATTAATTTGAGTTGCACCACAGAAAACATAAAATGCATTCCAAAAACTCACCAGGACCCAAACAAGATAGGCTTTGGTGTACATTTCTTCCAGGAGTACCTTCAGAAAGGAAACAAACAAAAAAACATTAAAATTATACCTCAAGCTAGTCTGGAGCAGTAGGGCTGTCTATTTCTAAGATTCAAGATTCTTTCCACATAAGCTCCTCAAACTTTGCAGTTTCAGTTTCTTTCTTGTGATGGCTGATGGCATGATCTACAGCAAGATTTAGCATTATAAGAAACTGTTTGGGAAATGCAGGATGCATTCCCTATTACAATTATCCCATTACCATTATTATATTTAAGTCAGGTAGCACTGATTCACTTTACTCATTCAAAGAGGACCACAGACAATGAAAAACTATCATTTATACCAGCATTATAGCAATTTCTTTCTGTACACTACAGTTATTTGATTTGCATAGAGGAGCAATAAATTAACAACATTCTCAACTGTGCTAACATTCAAGTTATATACAAATGAAAGCAGTGAGAAAAGTTAACCTACCCTTAACTATGTTGCTTACAGTTATGTGAAAATTGACCTACAAACTTTATTATTTTGAAGGATATTGAATGAAAGCAATCTTCTAGACTGCTGAGTGTAAGTCCAAAAGTCATGTGCTGAAATTCATACAAGGTCTTTTGACAACACCTTTCTACAGGCTTTAGGAACAGTGTGGATCCTATGGCACAGGTTTCAACGGGAAACAAGCTGCTTTGTACCACCACTGTACTTGTTTCCCCCTGCCTCAGCCTTGCAAATGCAGCTTTGCTCCCAAAGTGAAAATTTGGTCTTAAAAAGCTTGTCCAAAGGTTTGTATCTGTTCTTTTGATTCACTCTGGCAGAAAGGACTAATATTAATTTGAAGTTAAAGATAAAACAAACATCTAATACAGAAACATAAAGTGGACTAAATATACTCAACAGCCAGAGCTGATCAGTATGCTCTCAACAAGACTTGCTTAAATTAAACACAAACTTGGCAAAATCTAGTCTACACTGTGTCTTGCAAGTATACAACCTTATAAGCAGGTGACAGAACATCATTTAACAGAGAGATTAATTATCCTCTATTTTTAGTCCTTACGGGATACAAGTTTCAAGGAGACAGTAGAGAATGAATGCAAATAGGTAAGGAACAGAACTTTGCAGAGCCGGTGTCCAATGTGGTGAACTGCAAAGAAAATGAGCCAACTATATCAATTATTCTGAAATCATAAAGCATAGCTGCTCCTTCCCAAGACAGAGAGATCCAAGAAAAAGCGAAAAATTGACTATCCAACAGCTGATTACCTCTAGTCTCACCAACTTTTCTTGCTAAGTGTAGAGGCCCAGATGATTTTGGTGTGCACTGGTTCAGTGAAGCAGACCTGGTCTTGGCTCCTAAAAGCAAAAGCTTCGATGAACTTTAAAGTAGAACTATGTCAGCAATTAAAGACTTAGCTTACATGTTTACAGTCAAGTACAAGATTCAAAAATCCAGTCAAGCACAAAAAGAGAAACCTTCTAGAACATTTAAGCTGTATTTAAACAGCTCTGCTTTGTGAGAACTCACCTTGGAAGAAATAAAAAGATAGTTTTAAAAGTCTTCTAAGCAGGAGAAAACATTAGTAAAGATTTCATTTTAGCACTAAGATCAAGTTACTTGAGTCTCAAAGCAGCAGCTGAGGAAATCCTGGCTGAAAGAGACCTCCAGAGGCCAGACAGCCACACTCCCACTCAGAGCAGGGTCATCATCAAGATAAGATCAGCTGACCATGCTTTTGTCTAGATGAGTCTTGCAAACCTCCAGTAAGGGTGGTTCTATGGCACCACGGGGCAAGGATGCATCTCCCACATCTACAGTTTGTAAGCATTTCTGACTGCTACATGATGTGGTGCTACTGAGAAGAGTTTGGCACCATGACTTTTATGGCTGTCCTTTTCAAGTTATTGACTGCACAGGCTGAACTCCCTCAACCTCTTCTCACTGGACAGAGACCCCAACCATTTTCCTAAGTCTCCACTGGATCTTTCCAGTTTGAAAACAACCCTCTTGGTCTGGAAAGGACCCAAAACACAACACCTTAGTCCAGGTAACACTGATCTGAAGGGGAATACCAGCTTCCTTTGGCCACACTGCTCTTGCAAATACTGAAGGCACATTGCCAGGTCACTGAAGACAATGATGTGCTGGACGCCAACAGAAAGCATCAGGTTGTCAGAAAGCCATATGATTCGTATTTGTTTCATAGTGACTTATAATCTGTGGCAAATTCTGTTTCTTTTCACTGTTTACTCTTCTAAAGCATGTCATTACAGCAAGACATTTGGCAGGCATCTCTTATTTATTGTTGGTTATGTCAGATACCAGCTTAAAATTTAAGTCTAATGCAGGAGTACAACATTTAATTAGGTTTATCCAATTACAATAACCAGTTCACCACAAAGATGGTCAGAAGCAAGCTGATTACAGCTAGGATTTAGGAAAGAGACACAGCAAGCTTATTTATCTGCTCCCATTATGTCTTTAGTTTTGGTCAGAGAATGACTTGTCAACTGATGTTTGTGGCTTGAGTGGAAGACACACTGTTAGGTAATCGAGATTTCCTAGCTCAAACCACAATAGGAACCTGAACAATTTTTAATACAAAGTCAGGAAGTACATTTAACGTTTCTTTTAGCAAAAGATGATAAAACATGATTAATTGTCTTGTCTCCATTAAAGCTCCTAATACAGCCCATAGGAAGAACATCAAGAAAAAGCAACATGAAAAGCTAAATTTCTGTGACTTTTGCCTTGGAAAGATGGGACAGTGTCACTGATCTACAGAAGATACATTCTAACAATATCTTATTCAAAAATATATCCCCATCCCCCAAGGCCCTTTTGATCCGGAATGGGGTGAAGATAATACAAGGTATGCATAAAGACAAGAACAACCATATCTCAGGATGAATTCGGGGTATGCCGATTCTGCAGACTACCAGCAGTGACCGAGCCTGTGCCCTGAATTTTCTGAAAAAACTCCTTTTAAAACAAAGCAAACCCCATGGGATGACACCTGCCGTGTAGCAAGGTGCATTTAGTCCCCATACCAAACCTGAGCCATACCACAGTTCAGATCTCTTCCCTGAAATACCTCTATGAATTACAGCAATACAAAGAACATTTTAGACTTCCTATGACGTCTTAAAACGCTTGAAGCACCACTGATGTGATTTTACCTCCCTGTCTACAAACAGACTCACATACCTTTTGGAGTTGACCTCAGTGAGTGCAATCTAGGTCTTGGTAACACTTTCAAAGGGACAGGCCCCGAAGTACCATTCTGGCAGGCTGGTTTTGAAGGCCATTCTCCATTCCTGATGACTGTGGCACTTGCAGCTGCAAAACAGAATCACAAAGATTTTGCTCTAGGCATATATAGTTTAGAGAAAATTAAATCATAAGACAAATCCGTGTTACCAGAGACTAAAGGACCTTGAAAGAGGTTTGAGTTTATGGTCACAATGGAAATTTTTCCTTGAAAAACAAAAAACTGAAATTTTGGGAAAACATTGTTTTGGTTGTCCAGAAAACCTATGAAAATATTTCTAAAGAAAGTATAGATTGAGTAGACTTCGGTTTGGGCACTAAAAAGTTATGTATACTAACACATTAAAGAGTAAGAATTCACATGGCCTTTACCAGAGACAAGCAAAAATTAACTCACTGTGGAACTGTTTTTCAGAGTGCTGCTTTTCTCTCTAGTCATTGGAAAAAAAGGGGGGGGGGGGCAGGGAGGGGGAAGATTTTGTCATATATTTCCAGATTTGCCTCAGATTAGTGTTTTATTGAGGCCTTTTTTTTTAAGGTAATGGGAAGTACATATCTAATATTGTTCATCAAAAGATGGAACATACAGTCTTTAGATTATTTTATTGTCTTTGAATAGACTAGCATAAACCATGTAAACTACTTCAAAGAGATGTTTTTTGGCCACTAAATACTTTCTACCACAGAAAAAGGATTCCGCTTTAAGAAACACATGCAACTGAAGTCATCATCATTTATAAAAAAAGGAAGTTGGAGCCTCCTTAAACGCACAAAAGCTAAATATTTGCAAAAAAAATCTATACACGAGGAACAACTTGTATAACACAACAGTAACACAGTTATTCTGTGGGACTCTGACCCTGATCAACATTAAACAATTACAACCAATTTGTTTAGTAAAGCACAAGGCATGAAGCAGTCCTTAACTTTTTTGTAAATCACTAAATTTAGGATGTTTGCTCAGAGTTCACTGCAAGCAGTTAACAATTGCCTGCAAACTAGTGTGCTACTTCCTCTTCTAAATCAGCAGCACAACATGGAAGTAACACTTTGGGTGTGCAAGCAGCCTTTTGGTGCAGGACTAGTTGGGTCACAATCTGTTCTATTAAAAACTCTGGAGTCAGCTAACCAGGCTGTGTGCAGGAAGAAAAAAAAACCCAAAATGACCCCACCAAAACCTCACAGGTTTACAGAGTTTGATCACTTTTGGATTCAAAGCTGTTTATTCATTGAATTCGGAGAAGCTACTGCAATCCTGAATAGAGATGGATAGTTATGAAGTGATCTCAGCCCAGTAAAGATATGAAAACTCAACTCATTTGAAGAATTTTAATGAAGTATTGACTGTACAAAAATGCAGATGCAGGTCAATTGCTAGGATCAGCTTTTTAACATCTGAAATACTATTTACTATATACGTAATTATTCTAATGCAATTAAAATCTGAATTCTTTTTCTTAACCTCAGAGTTAAAATTTTTGGTATGTTCAAAGGCTAGTATTTTCAATTCAGCACTAAAACTGAGATTACTGTTAAAAAAATCTGTTTCTCAATGCTCAAACTGAGTGCATACAAAATATACTTTTAGTAACAACAGCATTTCAAACCTCAACATTTCTGAACTCAAATAAGAAGTAATTTTAGAGAAAAGAATTATAAAGTTCAGGTGCTCATTAGACAAAAAAAGAAACAAACAAAACCAAACCCTAATGCTGCCACATGGAATTACCAATCCAAGGACATCCCATAACAAAGGGCTGAGCTGACAAAACAGGAGAAATGCTCTCGTCATTTTTTTTTCTTTGCTAACACAAGACAAACTCCAAACAAGCCAAGTGCCTTTTTGATTTAATATTGTTGACAGGATTACAGTACTTTGTCATACATTTCATGACACACACAGCATTAAGCCTCCCATTCTGATATTTGTGTGTCCCACCAATCTAATAAAAACATTTCAGCTTTACAATTATTTTTTCTGACATTATTACATAGTAGACTAAATGAAAGAAAAAAACCAAGAAGAACACTGTACTTAGCATTAGAATAAAAAGTAAATTCTTTAGTTCTTTCCAATTTGATTCAGTCATAAAATTTTCATAACATATGAATTACATGTAATCTTAAGTCATTATATTCACAAAACCTTACTATTAGGCATAAATAATTCTCATCAAGTATAAAAACCTCTCTAAAGAAAAATAATCTCACAGAAAATCAGCAGATCAAAACATGGCATATATTTACCAAACTCCACAAAACAAAATACATACTTTAGAATAGAAATAAAAGGAATACAACCTACTTCTCCTCCCAGTAAACGTGGCTAACAAAGGAACAATACAAAAGCTGTAAGACCCCACTACCAGCAATGTCAGTAAGGTAATATCATAGTGGCTTCCTGAGTCAGTCGGTGGTGTTAGTGTAGAATTGAAGAAAATAATAGCAGAAAAATTAGTTTCTGTGCAACTGCGGAGTCCTCCTGGTATAGTCATTTAAAAAAATCTAAGCAAGCTTAAAGTCTATGAGACTGCAGCCATGTTCAACCTCTCATATTGCTCTTGCTTGGTCTTCGTGAATCGGAGTGGAAAAAATTGTAAGCTTGAAGGCAGTGGACAAAACAGATGACAGCAGCTAGCAAATCAGGCTAAATAAGGAGTCATCTGTTTGGATACTTCATCTGAATACGATCCTTTGTTAAGAAGCGATGACCCCTTCCTTTGTTACATGAGGGAGCAAAACGAAGAGAGGACAAAGCTGCTTAGCAATTCCAGATACAGCCCTAAACCTGAACAGCAAAAGTCAACATGGCTGTCACAGTATCAGAACCGATCTCATTACAGAGCAAGATGCACATGCATATTTTATTACACATACTCTTACTCATCTGAGGAATATGTGGGGTTTTAGTTTAATGAAGGCAGTACGGGCCGGGGGGAGAAGAATACAAGAAAATGTAGTTATGTGTGTATGCATATGCGCATATATAAACCACAGGCATATGTTCAATCACAGGGTTTTTTTTCAGTCCATTGAAGACAGATTTAAGTGACATCTGGCACAAATAAAAGGGCTTTGCCCAGTCTTCAAGATATAACAGGTGATAGAGTAGCAGAATATTTGAATGTACTTATTTAAATATGCACAGCTAGGAATACTAATATATCTGATAGCCAGCTGAGTTATTTCCTTCATATTTTTGCCCCCAGCACTCCTAAGAACTGCTGTAGCATTTCAAA
>WBMY01018383.1:545820-565336 GCA_013397315.1 Donacobius atricapilla | reverse complement strand
AAAAAAAAAAAAAAAGGCAAGTCCTGGTATTTTTCTCACTAATTTTAATCAGGATTGATTTGGTTAGGTCATACACCAATGTTTACAGCTACCTTAGAAATTAGTAAGCCTACCCATGCAAAGATTTATCTTCTAAAACAGATTTAACTTATGTGCCTGTAATTTCATCTATGTATTTTGTCCTAAAACTCTGAAAGCAGATATAAACCGGTTCAAGAAAACATTTACCATCAAAAAGCCCATAACACGCTGTTCCAAATATTATGACAAGTAAACCATTCTGTTCAGACATATTACACGCCACGTAAACACTAGGAAAAGTCTTGCTTAAGTAGACGAGTAGACGTGCTAGTTACGTAATGTTTCAGGACGGAAGAGAAGTTGTACCAAAATCTCCAGTCATCAACCCAAAATTCAGGGCTCAAAGCTCCTTCAGGCAGTACGCCCCAAAAAGGAAAGTTCTAAGTAAAGAGGTGAAAAGGGTAAGACCTAGAACTAATAAGTAGTACAATCAGAATTAACAGAGGTACTTGTCAGACAAGACTCCCTTCCAAGAGGATTTTTACCAACTAGCAACTGATGTTGGCTATAATCAGACAAAACCCATAACCCTCACATATACTTACAATTACTGCTGAAAAGACTTTGCTCACTCTGAGCACTGCTGACTGATGAGAGGCTAGGTGTTCTATCAAGCACTGATCTTTTGACAGGCACTTTGGATTTGGCAAGGGATTTACCAAAGCCAGTCCATGAGGCTGGAGAGTTTTTCACTGAGGCATGCTTCTCTCCTGGCAAAGATCCTACACCTGTCAATTAGCGGGGAAAGAGGAGGGAGAAATAAGAACAGAAGGAGTAGGAAAGAAACTTAAACGGTTGCTTTTTTACACATACGCCTACAAATACAAATATTTACACAGTAAAAATCCATATAACATGGCTTAATCTACTTCCTATTGACATGGTAAAAAGTGCTGTAAATGCAGAAAAACAGTTCCAAGGCCTTAAAGCCTTAGAAACAAGTCAAGAGCTTAATAGATTTTCCCTTCAGTGCAGATACCTGCACACATAGAAAAAGTACTTTTTTGCATTTTCCTACCTCACGTTATGGTTCACTGTACTGGCCATCCCACAAAAATATAACCTCCATTTCAAAGACAATCTAAGAAAGGATTCTCCTGTTCGTTCCTCTCCAAAACAGATTCACAACCTCATACCCCTTTGACAGAACACTCTACAAGATAATATCCTTTCAAGGAATAAGACAGCATGAGAGTATCAAATGGCTTTGTACTCATATAATATCCTGAAAACTGAGTAGTTCTACAGAACTAGTTTAACAGCACTTCCAAAACCAAGTCCTTAATGGCCAGCTGGTGCCGAAACATTGTATTATGTCCAGCTTGTTGAATACAAACACCCAACAGCTAAGTCGATCAAATAGGAAAAGCACCTATACAGGAGGTAGGTGTAGGAGGAGCTCACTCTTGCACTACTAACAAAGAAAATAAACTTTCCACAAGAAAACCTGAGTTTAGACAAATTAAACTTAATTTATTTCCTGAAAAGTGCGCACCTAGATTGAAATTTCAATGGCCCAAAGAAGTTACATACACTCAGACAGCTCTGAGTTGACTCCTGCCAGCTCCAGTATCAAGATCTTAACAGAGCCTTTTGATTATGGGTAAGAGAAAATTTTCTACAAAAACAGAGATACGGAAGACAGACTTACATTTTTTTAGAAAATATTTTGTTATTGATTATAAGAAAAACTATCTAAAATATGTTGATTTCTTATGTCACTGCCTTTTTCAAGGCTGACATTTCATCTTAATGGAAAAGAAGCAACTACAGTGTGTGAGATTTGACTCAGAACAATCAAATTTCTATTTAAAGGGAATACCCTTCCCTTTATTCTTGGCACTATAAACAACATTTCAACTTCGTTTAAGCTAGAAAACTACTGAAATATGACAAGATTAGCTAATAATTCTACCTTAAGCAGCACTGGTTTTGCTACAGGATTTCTACTCTTAAATACTAACAACCAAGAAACCTTCAATTTGTACCAAACCCAGGAAATCATGACATTTAGGGGTTAGACAAGAAAACCATGCCCAATGCCTGCCTTTCAACAGTAGGTGGTGTGACAGGATTAACTAATCTCAAAACATCCTCTAGGAAGTACACAAAACCAGGAACAGAACTGGTAAAGGAAGGTATGTCCAAGATACTTCCCTCAGCTCAGATCAACTCAGAAACAAAAGAGAAACCTCACTTACAGTATTACATATTACTGGTCACAGAATATAACACCCAAGCTTCAATAAGCAATTAAACAAGCTTTTCATCAGATCTCTCTTCACAGGTGCACTTTTACTACTTGCCATTACTATGTAGAATTCTGATTCTATATATAGCTTTACTCTAGCCTGGTATTAAACCTCTGAGACAAAATTCTCCGCCATATTTTAGAATTTTTTGAAAGTTACTGAAAGGGACAATTGAATATATGGAACGTGCTAAAGAACATACAAGATTTGTTGTGCTATGAGAAGACCACAAACCACAAATTCATACTTTTTAAAAACACCTCTGAAACAGCACTCCAGACAACGTAACAGAAATCATTTTGTGTTTGACTAAAAAAGTTTCTGTCACATTTGCACGTCATAGAACAAACCAGAAAGCTTTATAAAACTTTCCACAATGTTTTCTAAAATCTTGTTTCATTAATGGGTCAACATATTAGGAAAATAACTAATCCAAATGAGTCAGGAATTCCTTTTCTAAATAGTCTCCAGCAAAACAAGGTACAAACCCAAACAACTCCCCCAAAAAACAAACAGAAAAAGTGTCACTGTACAAACACTGTGTTAAGTTTGTATGACTTAGTGAGTTAAAGTTCTACATTACACAAGGGAGCTAGAGGAATAAATGCATCTTATCAGCTGCATTTGATTACTTAAAGATGAAGGTGACATGTTTGATTGCTATTGTGCTGGACCCATTCATCCCGTCCAAAACATACAGGAACAAAATCCTGTTTTCTTCACAGTGATTTTCACTCGGGGGGGGGGTCAAAGTAAGTATGTGAAAAATCTCAATCTTGTCTTGTACAGCATGTTGCCCTATACGTGATCTGCAGCAAGCCCAGCTTCTCTACAGAGGCTGGAGTGTGGCAGTACTCTGAACTCAAACTCATCCAGTGAGCACAGCAATCTCTAGGATGTCCAGTTTCAAAAGCAGGTCAAGCAGATGATCTTTTCTCTTAGTTTTTCTGGTGGTTGGTACTTTCTTATAATGCTTCTATTAAAGTAATTACTCAAGCACACAAAAACATTTTTCAAAAGCCCAGCTTGAGGGTGAATTGAAGTCATGACACAAGATCACTAAGCAACTACTCTAGGTATTACTTCAACTAATGGTTTTATAGTTTTTTTCATAAGTACCATTTCCTAAGAAAGGAGTTACACAGAATTAAATGAAAAGGTTTGGAAGACAGAAGCAGGAAGATATGGAATACAAACAAAAGTATTGGAAATGAGCATAAAAGCAAGATATTCAGTCAACCATTATTATAAAGACAACAAGTAGTAGCATCAAAGTAACAGGCTTTCATCAGTTATTTAATCTAGTCACTGAAGTGGGATACCAGAAATATCACATTCCTCTACAGTGAACTAATGAGTTGGCAATTCTTTAGAAAAAAGTCTCCATGCAACAACCATGTTACTTGAACTATGTTAGTCTCTCTTGTATTGGAATGGAAATAAGCAAATAACAAAGCTCATTCTTCAATAAGATCTGAAGTCAGCTTTCATATCCTTACTCAAATATTCATCCTTTCATATCAATCCATCATAGGTGGTTATTGTCAAGGAAAAGTTAAGGCTTCCTTTAAACAGCATTGGAGCCTAAAAAAACACACATTCACAGAATGTTGACATGAGGCAGACTGTAAAGCCAAAAACATATTCAGAAATTATAAAATTTCATGTCCACCATTTCAAAATACATCAACACATTTTACATCTAGAGCTGAACACCGAGCAACTGACATCCACAGAGCTACATGACACCTGGAAATGAGTGGTTGGAAGCCTTTCCAAACACAAACTTCGGACATACAAAGTGCAAAAGGAGTTTTTTGAAGGACACTGTTTGTTGTTGCTTTTGTTTAAACCTAAAGCTAACACTAATAGTTGATTTGGCCCTTCAATGCCTAATCTCTTGAAAATGTTGAATTTTGGATTTTTGCTTTACGCGTATCTGATTTTCCCAGCGAGTTTAAAAATCCCAAGGGCTCTGTTTTAAAAATGCTAAATGTCTTAGCTGGTGAAAAAGCCCTGTCTAAGCCTACAATACAAGGTCTTGATAAAGCACAGGGAGTAAGCCTTCAAGAAAACATGCTATTTTTTGGCATCTATTGAAAAGAGCAAGTAAATAATGGAAAGATAAACTGGACTTTGGTATTGTTTCCAGCGGACCGATCTTAACATGTGTAAAAGTGCTTACGGTTGCCATTTTAAACAGTGTAAAGCAGTAGCAATACTAACAGTTTTCTGATGGCTGCCAGCTCTCCGGTTTGCCTGATTAGTCATTCAGCATTATTTACTATACTATCTGTTATGCTATACACATATCAGTGTACCTTCAAGGAAGGAAGAGTGGTTACAGTATGTTTCATAATTCTAAGGTAATGTCTTTTGAATAATCTCCCCCTTTTAAAGTTTCAAATTACTACCAAAATTACCAAAAAGGTAGGACACAGTTACATTATGTTGCTATGAATACTCAAATATCAACATAAACATGGATAAAAACAGGCAATGTCAAGTTATTTCTAGGTCTTGAAATATTTAGAGGAGAGAAATTTACTTGTTTGGAGGATAACAGCTGGTCAGAGAACAGTTTATATACTAAGGCAAGATTCAATTCTCTATTGATACAGACTTCCACAGCATTCTTCACATCCCCCAACAATCCTTAGACAGGTAGCAAGGAAACAGCAATAAGCTAGTGCCAAAAATATAACTAGGGCATCCGTATCCATGCAGGCGGGTGTTCACATGTTCTTCCCCTTGCAGCTAAACATTCTTGGACTAAAACTGGAGAACAAATCATCACTACTACAGAGCATTTATCAGCAGTTACCAACAACCAAAACAACCTTTTTCTTTCCCTCAAATGATTCTACCATCAGAAGAGTAACTGAGGTTTTTCCAATTAGAGGAAGACCGAGGAAGAGTAGTGTTTCCTGTATGCTTACTGTTCAATTTCACTTTTGTCCCTCCCTATCTGGTCCAGTTTTGAAACACAGCAGATTTCCTCCCAGTTAAACCCTTCCACAATCAGAGACTTCTCCCTTCCTCATCTCCTTCTCAACCCGTCATACTGTGACGTCTCCAGCACCTAGAAATAGCCCTTCTCTTCCCTCAAGTTTGAGCTCACACCTGCTCTCTCACCTCCTGTCTGCCCATAATGATGCCTGCTGAATTTAGTTCATTTTAAGTTTTTCTTTTTGTAGATTGAACTAGAGCAGCCCCATGAGAGACCACCTCTGCACAGTCATGCAGCCACATCCTATGACCCCCAGGCAAAGCCTGTCTCTGGACAGAAGATAGCTTTACACCAGCTTCCAAGGCATAGCAGTGGCAAAGCTTGCCCACTCTGCTTTTGCCAGGAGACTGTTGCAGGCTGCATGCTGATTTAAACAATCCAATCCCAACCACTAGCTTAACACAGCTACAGTAAAGTTTGCCCGTTAAGGATTACTGGGCACAAGAAGTCAAATCAATGTACTGCAAGGTAAGCTGCGGCAAAAGAAAACCACCAACCCCATCCAATCATGCTTTTCATTATTGTCCAGCTCTCCATACCACATGCCCTTCGGCTGTCTTAGGCACTGAATTTTGTTTGACTTAGATTGCAGCTTTAAAACTCATGTTATCTACAAATCTTTAAGTTTTCTGTTGTGGGACTTCATGAATAAAAGAGGAAGCTCACTGCAGCAAAACAAATACAAATTTCTTCTGGAAGACAATTAATGCATATTTCCCTCCTCCTTTACCCCTACCCTGAGAGAATTCAGAACTAAGCAGTACAGATAAAGAGTTATTTGAAGACACACCAGCATGTCCTTGCAAGTAAATGACTTGGCACCAAGAAATTCCCCTGCAGGGACGTAGTGCACACCTCTCTCCTAAAGGAGAATATTCTATAGATACATCACATTTCTGACAGTCAATATGCTGACTGTTAGAATCAGTCTCTGCAAGTACGATCACGCTTCTTGATACAGGTACAACATACTAAAACCTCCGCGGGGCTAGTCACAAAATTGCCTGTAAAACGTCTGGGAACGTATGTGAAAAATTTATTTCCCTAACTATGGTCACTGATGGCACCTTAAACAAAGCTGATAGGACAAAACATCCCCTTTTGAAAGCCAGTAGACTATCTGAAATACCCACGAACTCAAGTATTTCCAACTCCCTCTGCCTCTTTTCCCCCATCCCCTCAAAACCGAGAAAACCACATCCAAACTATCCAGAGATAAATAAACCAGCTTGCTTTGAAATCATTCAAAGCAACAGATCTCATCTACCTCACAAACAACAACCCTTTCACTTTTACTTATTTCTCATGGCCAATTTGACCTCCAAAGCTAAATAGGAAGTATTTTATTCCAAAATACATTTTTATTATGAACCCTGTGAAAAGCTTGCAAAAACACAAGTGGAATGTATCCCACAGGAAGAGTTCCTTATTAATGAAAAGTAACAAAAGAAAATAGGTGTCAAAGTTATGGTCAGGTTTTCTGATAGTGTATGTAGTCAAGGCTAAAAGCAAATCGACAAATCTACATTCAGATTACGTCATTTTACGGCTCCTTTCTGGCTGCAAATTGTGAATTGACTATTTTGTAGCTGAATGATCCTAGGGCAGGAGTTTAGCGGCCAGTACTCAGCACAAGTAAATGTATTGCTCAAGGCAGCTTCCAGCAAATCATTCCTGTTGAGGATGTCCAGGAAGTGAGGGTGAAGGAAACATTACCAGGCAAGTCCAACTCGAGTGACGAGAAACAGTAAACAGCAAGGCTCCCAGGCCATCACAATTAACATTGTTTTCTGAACTCTCACAAACTCATCAACTGGACAAAAGTCCTTTTGGATACACTGAGTAAGTTTTTCTCCAGTTTAGAGCACTGGTTATGAGATACAGAGTCAGTAGGAAGGATCATAGACAAGCTTTGTGTCATACTATGAACTATGGATCTTATGTTCTGCGGACACCCATGTATTAGTTTCCTCCTTCCTATACCTCTGAAGGGGAACATGCAAGTTTTAAGTTCATTTTTAACACAGGCTTTAATTAATACAGATATATTAAAGAAAAAGGAGACTAAAAACGCGACTGAAACCCAGTAATCTGGACTCAGAAGGACAAATAATCATCTTGGGTAAATTAGTGTATGAGGAACCTGCTTTTAGGATCCATAAAAGAAGGTGGCTGCTCTGTTAAAGAAAAGCATAAAAAGACTGGCTGAAAGTAAATTTTAAGCCTTACTTGTAGACCCTGGTGCACTTCAGACTTATTTATGGGAAAGTATATAAACACCTTTACAAGTGACTGTCTATTCTAGGATTTTGAGTCAAGTCATGACTGTTTAATCCAGAGAACCTGGAAGTTATGTTTGTCTTTTTAAATATTTTGTTTCCTCTTGGCAATATGTCAATCCAGCTTTAAAGAGTCACATGGTAGATAACAGGAATGATACAAGCTGAAAAATTATTTTCAGTAACTATATTTGGGTTGGCTCCTAGTTCAGTGTCAGAACAAAGACTCAAGGACTGTGGGAATGCTTAGTAGAACTAAATTATTTTGGTCCTGCTTCAGTAGTATTGTGAAAGGTTATACCCAGAAGTCCTGAATTACCGAGTTTATATATGTTTCCAACTGTATGAAAACTGACTGAAACCATTTGGTTTCAATTTTCCATCTGAGAAGCCTTTCTTGCTGCAATAAACAGCAATAACACTCAATAACAAACTTGAGTCTTAATCTGTCACTGCCTGTTCTGGTTTTAACTATGCAAGCTTCTCTCAATCACACATTTAATGTACAATCAAGCCAAAATTCAACTGCAGGAATTTAGCAATTATGAACTAAAATGAAAATCAGTATCTCAAAGTATTACTTAACCTGCATACATATATTTTCTATAGCATTTGGGGAATTATTTTTCCTATCCTTCTGGTAGTTGCAGAACACCAGAAAAGTCCTTCAGTATGATCAGCTTGTCATAAGGGAAAGGTCTCACTTGTTCAAAAACGTCTTTAAGGAAACACAGAATTCATACTTTCAAGCTTGTTAAATGCTCTGAAAATACCTCATGAGAAAAAGGCAGGGACCACTAGATTAGATTGATGGAAATGATAAGTAAAGCACAGGGCCGCTATACTGCGGAAGGGATATCAGTGACTTAAATCAGATAACAAAGGGTACCCAAATGTCACAGAACACCCCACCAGATAGCAAGAGACATTTTTTGTTACATAGATGATTTACATGGTTTCCATTGTTTTCTGCAATTTCTTTAACAGTAAGCAGAGGAATAGTATTACTGATACTTTCAGATTCCCAAAGAGTTCCAGTTACATACAAGGCTTGACAGAGCTCTCATCTTGACAGAGCTAAGACATCAACAACAATGTCAAGTTTCTTACAGTGAGAAATAATTTAAAGTAATGGTCTAATTTTAAGGTAGAAGTGGAGATGAAGTTATAGCATATCAGAAGTCTTACTTGCAGGTAAAGGTCCTTCCTTTACATTATTTCAGGTAGGTTGTAGTCAGCAAAAGAAGGTAAAAAAGGAATTAGTGGGCATACACATTTTTAGATTTACTGTCAATCATTTACTTTCCTATTTGATGCTGTTCAAATAATTTCCTGTGGCTCAAACTGCCACAGTGCTTTTGTTCAACTGCACAGGTGGTAATATACAGTTGCTAAGGCAGGTGTGATAGCAGAAAATCTTGGAGTGATGTTCCATGGGAACACCAAAGCTCCTTGGCTTTTCCAATCCCCTTCAACTCTTCCCTTCAAGTGGGGCAAAGACATGACTCTTCCCAAACCGTAACACCTCAACTGTTACCAGGCTATTACTCCTCCACTCTGGCTATGGTACATCCAAGTTAGAAGGCTCTGTGTTTTTCATGGGAACAAAAACAACAGTTGCTTTGATTCTGAAACTAGTTCAGACTCCTCTACCAGGGCTCTGAAATTATATGTCCTTTCCAGTAGAAACAGTTAAGTCAAACATGTTATTCTCCGTCTTGAATTCTAATAAATGTTTTCATTGACAGAAAACAAACATAGCAAAAGACATACAGCCTACCATTCAGTACTACAGAAACCTACACACACCACCATGGAAAAGTTACCTGTAGAGAACTAAGATTTTTGTCTTAGAGTGAGTGTGTCATCCCCTCTTATGAAGAAAGAGATAAATAGTTACAGAAATAATTTTGAGGCATCTAGCTTGCAGCAAATCTGGAAATCTGGTCACAGTTGCAGAAATGGGGCTTCACCATTTCCAAAATCACTTTGTACAGTAGGTCAAGGTCCAGCTAAGATCCACCAATACTGGTGAACAATGCTTAGCAACCATTTTGAAATAAACAGACCCAGTTATTTCTAGCCTAACATGCTCTGCAAATAACCTCACAAAAATAGTGTTTGGGATATGCGTTCTGCTGTACTTCTGCTGTCTTCTGCTCAGGTGAGAATCAGGAAATTTCCTGAGAAGAAATGCTTTCTCTTGGGTTAGTATGTTACCACTGAGTGAGTACTTAAGTGTTACAAATGGGAAAAAAATTATCAAAATCTCAATTCCGGGTGAGTTCCAAGGACCTTATAACTGGTGTTTTATACAAGGCCTTCTTTTCTTTCATTTCTTGAACAGCCATTGCACAAACACAGTCCTCACAAGCTCTTGATTATTCTAGGACTAATACACACACTAGTACATTTTGGACAGATGGACCACTCCTGCCTCTCACCATACATATGTGAGAGTTGACATAGAGCTACACTATAATTTCTCTTGTTCAGAGTATTTAATGGATTCAACTACACAAACTTCTCTTGTTGCCCAATGATCCAAACACTATCAGTAACTGGTTAAGAAATAGCTGCATATATATTAGTACCTTGGGAAGAAACAAGTTCGTTAGGATTTGGACATTTTTAAAACTCAACTTGACAAATGTCTGAACAACCTAGTCTGAATTCAGTACTGACCCAGTTACAGGCAGCAGGGGCTGGACCATGTGACCTTCACAAGTCCTTTCCTTTCTGGATTTAGCTAGTCTGTCTGTAGTCTGACAAAATCCTAACAGCTAACAACTGTACAGCTACTGAATGATTTATCTGGGGGCTGAAGTTTAATACCAAAGTGTTCAAGTGACTCCACTGGAAAAAATAGTTACTCCTTTCAGGAATGCTTTAGCCTAAATAGGTAACTGGGTTTGGTTTACAAACTGCCACTTCATCACAAAAAGTGTATGTACAGTTTTACTTAAAAAATGTTAAAAACAGAAGCAGCAGTAGATACGGTTTTACCTGAAAGGTGTGATCACATGAAACTGTGGAGGTTTAGCAGCAATCCCAAATAACCCCTACTTTGCCCCATATTCCACCCCATAATCCTATCCTCTGATTTGCATTAGTACAAGGTTTACCAGGGAGCAAGGACACATGTTTAAAACTACCTTTGTATGGGATTGGGAAATTAACCTGATACAGCTGAATGCATCAAATCCTACTTGGTAGCACCAAAACACTGCATTAGCCAGACGAAGTATGTGCCAAGAACATTGAGCTAGGAACAGGGGACTGGGGAAAGAGTATGGAGAAAACAAACTTCTTCTCATGTGCAGCATTTAAGTTTCAGTCTTACCAGATCACGCCACAAGTTTGAAATGTTAAAATGTTGCTTCATGCTTTTAGTTTAAGCAGCCTTTTTCCAGTAGGAAAAATTTGGAAAATATTCTACTGACTACCAATCAGATAAGGAGTGACAGGTTTATCTTAAAAAAAAAAGTCTGGAGAGTAAATGTTCTTATTTTCAACGGCAAATGACTTCTGTTTCTTCTGAAAGTAAATTTAATTTCTTTTTTTCTGAAAGGAAGAAGTTAGTCCTATAACTCATCTATGCTTACATTTATTTCTAGTGACACTATCATAAATCTTACCTGGATCAATAACCTAAAGAAAAACTCTGTATCTATCACTCTTCTTCTAAGGCCATAATTACAGATAGGAAAGCTCTAGGTTGGTATTTAGAGAGGTTATGAGCTCCCCCAGAAACCGGCAGCCTACAGGTTGGTGAGCAAGTGCCTCACATGAGCAAGCCTCAAGTGGGAGAATAGCCTATACCCACTTTCTTTGAGGTACTCATCCCATAAAGGAATATATATACAGATTTTATCACACTTTACCACCTGTATATAATTAAGAGGACTATTTTTTACTGTTTTATAATCTTAGATTGAGTGGGTTAAAAAAGAAAAAAAGGAACAGGTTTTACTGGGTATAGCTGGGTGTGTACATTCCAAACTGGAGCGCGTTGTAGTGTAGTCATTCATAGACAGGCTACCTTTGCAATTAGTTAGATTGCCACACTTGGTTAAAAAATCCAGCACATAACCTACCAGAGCACTTCTGAATCCCTATAATACAGTTATAGAATGTAGTTCTAGTCATGAGATTTGAACAGCCTTCTGACTAGATGAGAGATTCATCCCTGCCCTTGCTATTAATCAGAGTTTAATTAGCAGCTCAAGCACTAGTCTCACCTTCAATTATGTTCTCTCCTTTCTTGAAACTACAGAGCTGTACTAAAATTAGGTTGAACAAAATATGTTATGTCCTGAAATAAGGACTCATTCCCATTGGGATAGCAGGCAGTTGCTTATCACAAGAGCGTTGTACCTGAGCACTCCCATTTTTTCCTCTTTCCAGCAATTTTAGTTGTAATTTCACAAAATACTATAACATAACCAAATATAAATAATATTTTATATTGATTTTTCTAATAGCATCACACCCTCCTAAACACACTCCTTATGAGATTTTACAACTATGAGTTGTAACCTGCCTTTTTTTTTCCCCCTGTATTAGCAACTTACAATTTAGACAGTATAGTATTTAACACTGAAATATAGCTCAGTAGAACCCTGAAAGTTGTATCAGAAATTACATTAAGTATGATACCTTAATTTTAAGAAACTGGTTCAGTGGTAATATTCCACTGAAAAATTCTCTTACCGGAACTTGATGACAGAAGAGCTTCTTTGTGAGAAGGGGTTTTAATAGTGCTGATAGTTTTATTTTCACATCCTCTCTTCGAGGTTGACACAGATGGCACCATTTTAACCTTGGGGGTTAATGCGCTTCGTAGTGTGATTTGGTCTTTCTTTGGTATGTTTTTCCCTTGTGCTGTCCCCTCTTTCACAGAAGGCATCTGTTTTTAAGAAGAAAACAGAAACTAAAAAGCCAACAACAATTCAACCCACACACCACCACTGTGAGAAACTGAAGATCTCCTTCTGCAGCATCTGTAATGAAATACTGACCACCCAAGTAGGAAACATGCTTAGTCTTTATCCCATTGTCCACATCTGCAGTTCAGAACCTCAAGAACAATCTCCTGAATGGCCTTCAGCCACACAAACCTGTTAGTTTGAAGCTAATCACTAGTAATGACCAACACACTAAAAAGAGGTTACAGAGGTCATTTTACATCAGAATTTCTTCCTCTTCTGCCCCAAACTCTAATTAAGCCACTCAATTACATGACTACACCTAATCTCAAGATCTTAACCAACAAACTACACATTAATGCCCTGAGAAGTTAGTTGTCCTGTACTACGTGAAATGTCATAGCCTTCGTAATAGTTTCCTGGTCAAGGTCTTATGTCACAACAGCTTAAAATCCTTCACGTTGAGGTGCCACAGATAAAACATAAGTGCAGGAGTAGACTCAGGACAAGTTTAAAATAACTAGTTTATATGTGTGAAACATCAATGTTTCACACAGAATTCTTGCTCCAGTTTATACAGGCTTTAGTCACGGCTGCTCCTGCCAAACCTATGAAGACACACTTTACACTTCAGCTCTTCATGTGCTTTTCTGTGACCCAAGCCAATTGCAACAATTACATTTTTGACCACAATCCTCATCTTCATTTTCAGATGTTAATCTGTACTTTCCCACTTAAGAAGACAGTGAAGAAGAGTAATCCAGCTGATTTGTCTACCGCACATTTTATAGAAGTTTCTCTTTTGCTTCTCCAAGTACAAGCAGAACAATTAAAATCACAACATTTTCCTTTTTGGCAATGGAATTAATTAAAAGCATTCTCTCGAACTTTTCATACCAAAAGTAAGGACTGATAAAAAATGCAAACTCTTAAAGACTGTAGAATTAAAATAGACCATCCTTGCTTTCATGCTTACTTAGGTTTTCAAGTTAAATTATTAGTCTAATAAATAATAGTACTTATTTCTTGTGCAATGTTTCAAAAATGTTCTAAGTAGCTTGCCCTGTATACTGAGTTTCACTGGAATTTTTCTGGCAAATTAGTAAGGCCTGTCAAAAATTCAGACAATGACAGTTTTACCAGTAACAGCTGCTGCCTCCATTTCACCAACTTAACATCAGCTGTGGAACCCACAAGCCTGCAACAGCAGAGACTCCAAAACGCACCAAGACTCCAACTCTGTGTCCCTACTGCACCTCCTGAAATCCTGGTCCACCCAACCCTAACACTCTTCCCTTCTTCTGCCCTCTTCCTTTCCTTTTAACTTTCTTCCAGTGCATTTGAAAGCAGCACATTTCTCCTGACAGGCAGCTGACTCATCCCAAAATATTTCCCAACCAACCAGCACATGCATACCTTCCGGCCAGGAAGTTTGCACCTTCCAGCTGGCTGACTGCCTAAAACCAGGTATATGCCGTCTGCATGGGAAATATTTCCTGACTACTCCCAACTATTCTAATAAGTCCCAGCTCTACTTCAAACAAACTCCCAAATTATACAAAGGAGACAGTGAAATGAAGATGTTAAAAATAAAATGTTTCACCAATGTATTCATCTCTGGGATTTGTATGACTTAATGTTACTGTTAATATATGCACAAAATTTACATTAACTAATTTTAAAAAAACCCTACTTTAGTTCTAGATCACATTTTGAAAGAAAATACTGAAACCAGCAATTTATCTCTATGTCTATTTGAAGTTACAGCATCACTAGAATCATCTTGAAAAAAAAGTACATTAAAAGCTGTATTTAGAGGACCCCACCAAGTTATGCTACGCATAACTTGGAGAGCATGCTTTTAATTAATTCCATTGCCAAAAAGGAAAATGTTGTGATTTTAATTGTTCTGCTTGTATCTGGAGAAGCAAAAGAGAAATTTCTATAAAATGTGCAGTAGACAAATCATACAAGGTTGACTAAATTGTATTGTCTTAAAAGGATATTGCTACAAAAGATTTGTGTTACGGAATAAGATGAAGGTGGAGACACTCAATGGCAGTTGAGGCCAACTGCAACCAACCTGTAAAACAATACTTCTTCACTGTCTTTACTAGGAGGAGACGCCACACAGTTACATTTGTAGACACTGAACCCATTCCATAATTTCCGCACTGTGCAATACTGAATTTCCTTTTTTGCAAATGTACAAAACATACAAGTATGAAAGCAAAACAACTTACCGAAGGAACAGAGTGTACGTCAAATGTTTCATTTGCCACATATTTTACCAGTGTTGTTTCCAGAAGCACACCCATGTTGCTGCTTTGCTCTTTTTCACCTTTGGTCAGGTCGGTGTTTTTAGTACAAGGCATCATTAAGCAGTTTGAACTTTCCATTTTATCATATAGCATCCCTTTCGAGTTCTCTCCAGATGCTGAAAGCACAGAAGAAGCCAAGGAGCCCACCGGATGGTTAGTGCTTGCTTTGTCAATGTCTTGAGGACTTTGCTTCAATGCAGGTGTTTTTGAAACCTTGTGGGAAGCACTTCTAGGATGCGCTGTGGCATGTCCGACTTGGCTAGTGAAGAGGTTTTTGTTAAGATGTAGCTTATGGGACCTATTTACAGGCAATTCCACCTTAGTATCTTTAGCTAGATCTACTCTTTTTTTCAGCACTTTTATAGAAGAGGACAATTGCCTTGGGGAACCAATCCTTAAAGGTGAAGAGACAGATGATAGTTGAGGGGACTGGGGAGACTGTTTTAATGCTGCACTGTCTCTTGGCTGTAGCACAGGTCTAGACACAACCTTTGGCTTAACATTTTTAAAATTAGGTTTGGGAAAACTAACTATCTCTGATTTCTTTGCTTTGGTTATTGTTGATGCAATAGGAGACTTGCCCACTGGTTTTCTTGCAGTTTGATCTGAACTAGCTTTAAGCCCAGACCTTCTGTTATGCCCTCCTCCAAACGCTTCACTTGGTCTTAGTCTAGAAGACTTGTCTCCAAGTTCTTCCAAAGCTGAAATAGAAAAAGTCCGATTTTTTGATTGTTCTTTAGGAGTTGAAGTACATAGAGATGAATTGCTTTCATCAGCTGTTGGACTGAAGATAACAAAAGTTGCTTCGCATTTCAGCTCAGGCATAACCATCTTCTTTAATTTTGGAACACTGCAAGATACAGAAGGAATCTTGTGCTTATTCTCAAGAGCAGCATTTCCAGAGATACTTTGTTCTTTGGTTAAAGGCTCACTAGTTTTGTTTGATACTTGTTCTCCATCCATTTGTTCTACTGGGAGAAGATGCACACTATTTACGTGACTATCCATGCATGCTTCAGCATTGGAATTCCCAGTTTCTTCATGGTAAGGAGTAATCTGCAAGGATTTCACTTGGTCATCCTCATTAATATAAATGCATGGTGATAATGCATCTCGCTTATAAGTATCTATACATCCAACAGGTAGTTCCACAGCCTCTGCTTCCATTTCCACTGATTCTTTATCAGTCTTGTTAGTGTTGTTTTGATAGTGTTCAACACCTGCAGAGATGAAATTAGGTGTTCTTTCTGAGCTGGTTCTATCAAATGTCTCTCGAATACATACTTCAGAAGAGATAAATGTTTCCCCCAGATGCATGTCATCATTTTGATCTGTTCTCAGATCTTCACCTGTAACATTAGTGACATCCAATGTGCCCAGCTGGCAGCATGCCCTGTCATTTTTCAGGGACCACACGTTCTCCTCTGAAGCAGGACGAGTTAGTACAGACTTAGAGTCAGTCTGACTGTAAGGCACTGAGTGTTTGATACTCTGATTTTGCATTTTTGCCATAGCAAAATCACCTTTCACTAAGCTTGTCGCTGCCTCCAAGCCACAGTTCAAAGGACACACAGAAGTCTGTTCAGTCACAGAAGACTTGCGTGCAGCATCTGTATCTCCCAATGGAGCTCCTGTGCAGCTGTATTTACCAGGTGTCTCCTGCAGATCAAGTACTTGAACACACTGCTGTTTTAAAAGACTTCTGAAGTCACCCTTATTTTCAAAAATGGTAGCACCTTCATGCCTAGCCACTGTATTCTGGTCAGTTGAATTACCATGTATCTTGGCAGCACAGTTCTCTGCGGAAGGTGCACCTCTGTCACATGCATAGCTATTTCCATTTTCATCCCTTATAAGTAAGGAAGACTTCAAGCCATTCTTTGCTTTGTCATCGGACTTCCCAACATTCATTTTGAAGGCTAAATTTTAAACCGTTTTCATTTTATAATTCTTTAAAATCCCAGAGAATGCAGATTCTTCTGAACCTTGCAGGAAAAAAAAAAAAAAACCAAATGCTTTTCCCTGGAATGTGTCAGTTGTCCAGAAAGATATTTAAAAAGCAGTTCTTTGTTTTCATGTTTCCCAAGAAGATTCAAATGTTCTGGAATTCAAAATAAATTTTAAAAAGTTAGTCAGACCAGGATTTTAAGACAGTAAGCATTCCTAAGTTCCTAGTCTTCAGACATCAGAGCAGTAACACAGAAGCAACACTCAGAATCCCAGTGAAGAAAAACGTCAGTCCTCATCCCTTGATGCAGAGCAGTAACAACCCCAGAGACTCTTTTCTCTGCACTGAAGGCCTTTTTCCTGCCCTTCGAGGCAGCACTACATAGCAGAGGCAGCTGAAGGTTTTCAAAGGGTCATTTAAGACATCTGAGTTGAAATAAAAAGAGGGAGGTTTGTGATCAGCTCTGGGGCCAAAGCAGTACACTGCCCCCATGCTGGTGGGACAACCAACTGTAGAGTCACTGGAAAGCAATTCCATACCAGTTAACTGCCTCCATCCTCTATAAAGATGACATGAGATTAGCCAAATGACAAAACAATTCCAGTGTCCTCTCCAGCAGAGCAGAGCCATATATCCTCACCTAAAACCCTATGGAAAGGCGAAGGGGCGGGATTGACATGGACAGACGACAGAGGACATTTGACCACACACGGGGTGGAGACGCACAGACAAAAACCAGCACAGAGCCCTTGCAACATATAGTGACAAATTCCTAACAACCACTGACTGCACCCAAGTACAAAAACCACAAAAATGTCAATGAAGGAGAAGATCAAACTCTCCAAAGCAGCCAGATGAGCTCTGTAGCATTCCATATAAAAGGCTCCTAGTACCAGAAATGAGACCAGAGGTAGGAAGAACTTCAGATTTATAAGAAATGGTTGCAGTGGGTGGGGAATCTGCCAGAAGGAGGCTCACTTTCAGAGCAATAAAACCTGAATGGGTGGAAAAAAATTCACTGGATCTGACAAGGCAATCTGGCTGAAGATGCATTCATGGACAAAGGTCAGCTTCCCAAGTGAAGTAAATGAACACCTGTTGAACACCTTCAGATGCCTGGAATGACAGATTATACTCTCCAATCTAAGAGCAGGAAAGAGGACACTTGTCATCAAAAACAATGAGCAAACAGGTCTGTGTTTTGTTAAAACAAAAATGCAGACATCAGAGTGTGGTGTCCTTAAACAAGGATACTGATATAATGACATATTCGAAATTTAGTGCAGCAGGACATGTCCATCGGGATTAAGTATGGATGGTGGGCAGAGTAACTCATAATTCACAGAAGAATTATATTGAAGTCTGAAATTATTTCACTGTTTCAACTATGGTGACAATACCGGATGCAATACAAGACAGTTGTAACAAGATCTGAAAAGATGACAATAATAATACTAATAACAGATTTCTGGTATAGCAATGTTGATTAGGAACATTGAAGAATAATTCTGTAATCATATTTGTGTAGAGGAATCAAAGACTGCTTTGGGAAACAAGTTTGTTCTTAGAAGAGAAGCATTGATTTATTGTTGGCAAATAAGTTTAAATCCTCAGAGAAACCATATAAGCCATTCTGGAAACCATGGCAGGAGAAAGAAAACAAACTCTTAGGCACAAATACTTTGGAAAGCATAAAATGAGGCCAGCACACTAAGTAGTGAAAGGTAAGTTACTTCTTGCATTATTCAAAATTCGCTTTTTTCCCCAAACCTTACTTTCTTCAGCTGGAAACACAACTTGAGTAACTACCTGCAAAATAAAGCCTTTATCATACTAATGAAAAGTATAAAGCTGCAGGGCCCATAAACAGTTTTGAGTACAAAAAAAGCAGCGTCCAAAGTAAGACTATTGTAGAACTGCAAGAATTTGTCTGCTTGCTATGAACCAAACACAGAGTGGCTTCTGGCCCACAACCTTGTCTTTACATAGTACTTTGAACAACTGACTCAGACTGAAGGTAAAAAGACCATGAAACAAGGAAATAAAAACTACTGAGATCAGACAGCACACCTTCCTCTGCCCCCCTCCCACTCCCAAGATGAAATGACTTGTCTAGCTAAAACATCTCCTGGTTCCTCAAGGCTGATCTAGATCTTTTCCTTACCCACTATTATTCAATCCCTAAAGAAGCATAAACAACTGTAGTACTCTCACTTTCACCTTCAACTAGGAAACTTAAAGAAGATTGAAGAGTTCTTCAAAAAAAGTCTTCCCTAAAGGCAGGGCAAGAATCTGTTCTGAATAATTTTCCATTTGTTTAAGTCAACCACAGAATCAACTGCTGAGAAATATTTGCAAACTTTGCTTACACTGTTGTTTTGACACATGAAAACTTGTTTCTACTTGTCTGGATACTAGCCCTTAACACAGCTTGCTCACCTAGTCATGCAACAAAAGTTAAGATTCCATTTTGATTCCGCAGTAGCTCAAATCAAACCAGAAGTCTTACCTCTTTCAAGAGCTTTCTTTCTGCAGAAAATAGGCAACTTCCATATACCAACACTTAGCAAGAATAAAATCCCAAGAATTTAAAGAATGGTGCATAACCTTACAGTATATGTAGCTAATAATGCCAAAATTTGAAACAACACAGGCAGTTAAGTCAAGTTTGATTCAACTGATGCTGAAGAAGCTAAA
>WBMY01018383.1:526006-545785 GCA_013397315.1 Donacobius atricapilla | reverse complement strand
AAAAAGTAGTTTTGATTCTGAGTAGAGAAGCCTGAGAAACATGAGGAAACCTGTTAAAGTTGCACATACCAAGGTGTACATAGACATATATAAGTCTGTTTACTCAGTGCTCTGGACTTTCACATAGCCAGAGAACACGTAAAATAAATCACTAATTCGACTGTTTTTAAAGCAAATGTTCACCATAGTAATCAATACTTTCATGAACAAGTAGATCAGCTTCAAATACAGCTTCACATCCACATTTAGAGTCCTGAAAACATTCTGCATAAAAAGGTATTCCTAAGGATCAGCTATGGTATTTAAATATCTGTAGCTAGATGAACATTATTCCTTAAAGAACTGTCATTCTGTAACTCTCCATATAACAATACATTCATTAAGTTTATGAAAATACATCCTGGTGAAGAGAAATTCAATAGTTTTAGATTTGCCATAGAAGGCTGAATGAAAAATTAACCTCAGCCCAGCATCTCTTCCATGGGGGGGTCAGTAGCAGACACACAAACACAACAGTTCCCCTTGCCGAGAACACACTGTTCCTGGCAACTAGTGACTTGAGGAATTCTCTTAACTAAATACTAATAAATATGCTTTGACTTGGTCTTACATCAAACATTCTGAATGCCTGGCCTCCACAACACACTACAATGCAGTGCAAAATAGTTAGCTGTTTTTGCCTTCAGTAAAGCTCAACTTACCAAATTTCAGTTGCGTACCTCAAGTGCTTACACACAGCAGGAAAGGTCTTCACTACCTGAGCTCTAAGTTTTCCCCTTCCTCAACTGAAATAAAAGCTTGGGGTAACTGTACTACCACGTGGAAAAACAAACAAACAAACAAAACCCCAAACAAAACAAAACAACCAACCAAAAGTAGATTATCCTACGAAGAGGAGGGATTGGCTGCCAACAGCCTCAGATCCAGGAGAAATACATGACATCACCAAGAACTGGACTCAGAGCAGGATTTTGTCACTTCTACTAACCAGCAAGAGGTTTCCAGGCTGTGTGTGCTGTTAAAGGGCAGGAGGACAGTCACTTGTTCACTGCGGGGTAAACAGGAACCAAAACCAGGTAATTACAATAGATAATTCAACCCACAGGTTGACAAACTACTACAAGAACTTAAGTTTGTGTTAGTGTCACAATACAGACAGTAATAATTTACACCTTTCCTGGTACTCCATCTGGAATTTGATTCTTTCAAGCAAATCATCACAGAGCATTTACTCAAACCAATCAGCTATGTTTGTGAAGCCTGTATGAAGGAGGACATGGGGTGGGGAATAAAACAGAAAGGAGAAGGTGTGCCCAAACATGCAGGGAGGCAGTCTAGAAGTGCTCTAATTAACTGAACATGCCTTGATACCAGACAAAATGCAGCATCAGTGTTCCAGCAGAGAACCGTATTACCTGATCATGATTACCACAGTCCCTGAAATGAAAAACCATACAAAGCATTTCATATGTTAATGCATTACACTACAACCAGTTTACTTGACCTTGTTCTGGAACACAACACAACCACAATAGCATGACTTTTCCAGCATATACACCTGAAGGCAGAGGAGGCATCATCCACAGCAATCAGGCATCCCTCCCAACATGGTATTGAGTGTTGCTTGAATATGACCCATAAGAAAGCACTAGGAAAACACAAAATGGTTCAGATAGTGCTGCATTTACACAGAATTGCACATTTCAGAGCTCTCTCTGTGTGCTGCCTCAGTAATGTCACATTGCATAACGTCACATTCTAATTGCCAAGCTAATTCAGACGATTCTAGAGAGGCTAAGTTAAGTGCCTATTATAACCTCACACACATTTATAACATTACAAGTACAGTCTGCTCCTAGAAGTGCATTACATTAAGTTCTCATGTGTTCATGGTATTGCTTCCTTCAGAATACACAGTATCACCAGTGAGTATAATGTGAAGGTGTTTATAAAAGAACAAAAAACCCCAACAAACTACCAAACCAAAAACAAACCTACCCCACAGCGTAGCTAAGCAGTATCAGTATGCTTTAGGCAAAGACATGTTAGATACTTGATACAGAGTAAAGCAGAAATAATGTGCAAGTTATGTTTGAAAGCAATCATGCAGGCATTTTTGACTGAAGGAGTACTATCATTTCCAAAGGCATAAACCATCAGGTTTTGCCTTCTAACTGGGCAATTTGCTACCCTCTTTCAAGACTGGAACATCAGGATAACATAAAAGTTACAGTAATCAAGGAGCATTAATTTTAATCAGTTACATCTTGGCTCTAAGATATGGAAGAAGCAGGACAGTGGTTCCACTGCAGAAATCAGACATCCTGAAGTTGTGCAAGAGGTTGTGACTTCCCATTAGATGTTCAAACCATGACACTACCATCAGACTACCCCAAAACCTGACAGCTGATCCTAACAAGCACATTGACCCATGTAGCTCATCCTACTAGTGAATAAATGGTTGCTTGAGATGCAATGCTAGGGCTTTCCCCCAGCTCTCAGCCTTCAGTGTTGGAGGCTCACTCCTCAGTATTGGTTCAATGAAAAGTCTTAAAGGCTTTCAAACCCTTCTTTTCCTTGGCCATAGTCATCGCTTTGCTGAGATGAAAAGTCCTTATCTATTTAATCACTTATAAACTCCAGCCATCCTTGTTGTCCTGTCTTTAAGGATATTATGCTGTTCTCTACATCTTCAGTTTCAGACTATTTGTAAGCACATAAAACACAGAGATACTCCAACAGATTTATACAGTGTTTTGATAACACAGTTCTTCCTTTAATAATAGACAACTTTTGAATTTTATTGTTAGCTAAGTTTTAGGAGAACTCTGTATTCAATAGTGGAACACTTTTGCAGTAATTTTTTTTTAAAGCAGTAAAAAAAAGGCCGAATTTTACTTTGATAAGCAAGACACTTAATAACATTGTCTAGAAATGTTATCCATTATTCTATGGATTTGGAGGTACATGCAACCTCCTAGACCAGAGTGTTCTGCAAATGCCTATGTCTTTCCCCCCACTCTGTTTCACAGCAACTGCCAGGATGAAAGTCACATACGAGCTAAGCAAACACCAGCCAGTGACAAACACCAGCTATTAATATACTGCAAGTAAGGAAGTGCACTTGATTATCTGAGATTAAGTGCATGATCAAACAAAACCAAAGCTACCTATTTGAATCTGCAGATGAGAATAGCAATAAGCCCCTTGCTTGAATAGTCCAGCACACTCTCATAACTTAATTGGACTCTCATTTGTAGCTTCATTAGGACAGCATTCACTGCTAGAAGGGTCAGATGACTCACAAGATTTTCAAAGTTTTCAACTGCACACTTGGTCAGTTATCTACATAGTTATAATTTGTTAATTGCCATCATGAACAAAGCCTGTGCATGGTTTTCCATGGGATCAATACTCAGTCTGTTCCTCTTTAGGAATCTGCAAGAATACCATTAAGTTCTTTTGTAATGGTAAATTAGACATTACCTTTTCAGAAAGAGACTTTGGGTTTTTTTTTCATGGGATTTTTGGGGGGGTTTGTTGTTGTTGTTTGTTTGTGGGGTTTTTTTGGTTTTCCGCTATTTTATCACAACGAAATTACTTAGCAAAAGCATATGTTATTGTATAAGGAAGAATAAGTTTTCAGGTCAAAATGAAAGTAAGGAGCTGGAACTTGGAAAAACAAACTGTACATTTATTATGGCACTTCCTTGCAAGGTCAAGGTTCAGGTACTTCTTTTTGAAAGACTTGATTGAATAGGTAAGCACAAACAAGCCTGAGACTGTCAGAGCTCAGTGTTCAACAATCCTCATCAGTGTTCAAGTTATTTAACTAGATAGGGATTACAAATCAGATCACCTTTTCTGTTTCCTGGAATTCTGCTAAACTGGTTTTGTCCACTGCTACCATTTAAAAAGTACGTTCATACATTTTGGTATCTTGAAGCTATGAAACAGTCGGCCAGGATTATTCACAGAAATTTTCCCTCTGATTGAAATATTAATCCCTACTGATTGAAATGATCAGTATAGGAAGAAAGGCAGTAATGTATTATGAAGAACAAAAATACTTTGTGAACTCCTGCTAGGTCTGACCATCTGCTCACACAGACCAAACAAGGTTTGTGCTCTTCAAGAGTGTCCTCAAGTTTCAAGCTAGTCTTCAGATGTCCAGCAATTTTCCTGATGCCTCTCATCATAAGTTCTTGATCATAATTTCTCATTCTCTGACAAAATTCCATCCATCAGCACCCCATAAGCTGCCCATTTTCCCTCAAACCAACTTCAGTCAGAATAGAGGCTGTTTCAAACTAACAGGTCTTTCATCTCCCAACCTTTCTACTCTGCATTATATGTTTCTCTTCTTTTACAGACTGTCAGTCCTCTTAACTTGCCCCATGTTCTTCTCATCCTAGCTAAGTCAAATCTAGTAGAGAAGCAGGTACACAGGGAAGCAGTGCAGAATCGTCATTACACCTTGAATTCTCAAAACAAATGGCAAAGTGTTTTTGCTGGTGGCTTTATGGTGGTGTGCTTTTTTTTTGTATGAGGTTGGGTTTTTTTGCATTTTGTGTGTGTGTGATTTTTAAAATTTGGGTTTCAAATATGTAGATTATTTAATAAATAATATTTAAGTGAAGACTGTCTGCTGCTAATCTCCTCTTTTCTGACAAGTACAAAGCTTTCACAAAACAGCAAGTACAGCAGGCAGAAATACTCCGCAGAAGCAGCACAACATTGCAAGAGTGGTGGCTAAAATACCAGTTGTAACCTTGGGGGATAAAAAAGGAGGTTGTTTCCTTAAGAATGAGCCACAACTTGACAGGTCAGAGTAGAAATGGCTTTAACCATTACCATAATTCGCCAGGCAGCGTACAGTGAGAGTTCTTAAAGTTATGTGCTAACTTGAAACTTTTCATGCTCCTGAACATTTTATGAAGTGTCTGTGCCCACAGCCCTAGCGTGAGTACCATACAACTTGGAGCTGACGTTAGCAGTACTCTTTGTATGGACTGTATCAATTGAATCCAACAGTTAAAGACACAGAAAGACTCCTCTGCTCCCATCATTGCATGTCCTCCAGATCTTCACCTACAACTGAGAAGCCTTTCAGCATTTGGCTATATTTAACACAGACGTATGAGATGAACTAATTTACAGAGCATTTGGAGTACTCTCAACCTGCAGTGAAGCAAGATAATGTAAGTACAGCAGTATTATTTAGTTATCTAGTCAAATATTCTGTGCAATGCATCTAAAACTTGATTAATTTCTATGAAAAAGCGGACTAAAATGGTAACTAATGGCTGAAAGAGCAGCATCTTAGCATGACATAGCTTTGCAGTAGAAATTGAAGAATTAATCAATAAGCTTAAGATTTCTCACATTAAACAAGTCAGAAATTTCATCAGCTTTGCAGACTCAGAAGTTTTTTTCTGCGCAGAAGTGGCCATTTATTCAGTAAAGACTACAGCCAGTCAAGAACAGTTTCCACTGACACATCAAGAAGTTCTACCACTGAGTTAGGACTGCATTTTTGCACACCACCACTGTCACAGCAGAATTTAATTCTGAAGATGCTGCATTTGCCAATTAAAAAACAGTGCTTTTAGACTTAAAAAATAATTAGGCTATTGATTCTATATAGTGAAAAAAATCTAACAAAACTGCAATAAACTGGACACAGGAAATAATATTTTGTAGCCAAATAGGAAGCAGCACCAACCCCAATTATTAGAAGTCCTAAAGGTGTAATGGTTGTTGAGGATTTTTAGCAAGTATTGCTGGATAGTAGTTTAAGTCCCAACAGTTTTGCCAGCATTTCACCTGCAGTGTTGTACAACTGGGATCTGAAGCAAGGGGGCAATTCACAACCATTGTTTCAAATGTTGTAGCCTCAGGCAAAATTAACCCAAATAAAACACATTTGGTTTACATTCAAAAGAAAATCTTGTTATTTTTCCTACAAAGGAAACTATTTCTCACAGTGAGATCAGTCCTGACACAGGAGTTTTATTTTTTCTACGTTTTTTGGTTGTTTCCCTTTGGACCCAAAAGACAAAAGCCTCTGAATCCAAGACCCAAGAGGGACCAGCTCTGCAAAGCGGAACGCAGCACTGCACCTCTGCAACAGACAAATGGCAAGAAATATGCTGTGGCAGTTTTGCAGAGCTGGTTAGGGAAAAAAACCAACAAAACAAAAAACCCAGCAACAGCTTGATTTATGCAATGCTACTGGGTAGCAGGCTGCAGTCCATGATCTCTGGAAGGCACGAGCTCACCGTGCTGCTGGGCACATGTTGCTTGAAAGGCTGCCAGGGCAAGGTTACCTAAGGGACGCCCTGAGAGGGATCCAGACATGCAGGTTTGCCAGTAGTGCCCCGCAGTTTCTCCTTGGCTCTTAGGATGGGGCTCCATTTGAGCCCTGAGCAGCAGCAGCACCTCCAGAAAGGGTTCTGCATTTGCGGCAAAAGCAGGACTCAGAGCTCCTGTACAGAAATCATCCTGTCAGTCCATCTGAGATCCCGCAAGGATGCTGTAGTCTAGCAAAGAATTATAAATTTCTTCCTTAAAACTCAAGTGGTACAAATTCATTTTTAAATATTTTTCCTTTAATCAATTTGCTTAAAGTCAAGCATAAAATCCAAATGGTGCTTCTTATAGACTACATGTTGTTTTACAATATAGCCAAGCCTCTTCCAAAACTTTATTCAGAGAGCTGAAGGACGTTATAACTTCATAACAAATGTAAACTCCTCAAAAATTCTCCCCTTCAACTAATAGCTGACTTGACAACTTCCCACAAGAATAAAGTCTATTATATATCATCAGATTATTGCAGACACCCTGGAACTACAGTTATATGTTATATGAGAACATTAGCTTTGATTTCAACTCAAGACTGATTAAAATAAATGCCACAGACAGTGACAGAAGTGTTACACACCCAGAGCCACATCCAGACTTGATGTTCCCCAGTGAGTTTCAGCTGCTGTGCAGACTTCCATTAGATGAGAGATATGCACAGCTAGAGGACATTGCATGCTCTGGCACTGTCTCTGTGCTAACAATTGAAAAAGCAACCCTCAGATTTTACAATAAACTAGATCATAACCCTTAAATAACTGACAACCTAATAGAGTGTCATGATTAACAAGCAAAAGCTGCCTCTCTCTTCCTCTGGCTGTTTTTTTTCAGAGTTTGCAAGTTCCGATCACACATTAACTTAGGCCATACAGGCAATTCACTTACATACATGGATTGGTCCCCTGCAGTCTTTAGGATTTGCTGCCATGTATAAATTACCCAGTCTGCAATACAGCTCACCACCTCACATTTAACCCTTTTGGCTTTGCCTTCAGTGGCTTTATAAGCCTAATGGAGGGAAATTGCATAGAAGGAGTCACGGCAGCATGATGATTTAGAAGTCATCACTCTGATCTGGTACACTTTCAAGCAGTCATTTTACAACCAGACATCCAGTCTTCTTAGCAGCAACCTACACAATACCATTTATTGGGCTAAAATACATTAAGTGAGCTTCTCACTAGTACTATCTAAAAAATGTCTTAGGAGGAAAATAATTACTGCAACTTCTATAGATTCTGCAAAGAGACGGGCAAAGATTCTATTTAAATGATCCTTTATATTCTTACAGTCAAAACTCAAAGGTTCCCTGGTTCTAAACTGTAGAGAGCACCAAGGTCTAAAGCATCACTGTGCACAAGTTCCTCCAAGGCTGTGCTTTCCAGGCTGTTCATCCAAGGACATAATGTATATCTGTCATTAACTGGGACAGAATATTACTTCTTGGATTTACGTTGGTCACAGGCCTTCATTATTTAGTTCTGCTAAGTACCAGCACCCCATGGCAGCTTCTGGGTCAAATAGTCACTTCATAGTACAGAAATCTATGGAACTACCATCCATATCAAAGGCAGGTCAGAAACATTTTGATAAGGTAAGTATTTCACCACTGCAGTGCAGGTGGAAAGCTCCTACACAGGGCTAACACAAAGAAACATATTTGAGTAACTTCACGCAGCTGACATTAGTTTGAAACACAGATAAGGAACTCCTGCATTTCAGGTTAAAGAAGCAAGAAAACAATTCCCACACATGGCCACGTATTTGGGCAGCACATTGCATGGGGGGCTGGATTCAGGAATGAGGAAGAAACACCACTGGAAAAAAAATAAACAAAAAACTGATGCTCAGGTACCTAGTGAAAGATCATTAAACTTGCACAACCAAATACTGTCCTGTGAAGGGTAACCAACTTCCTTTTGAAAGCAATCGCAGTTTAAGTTTGCATGACAGAATTACTTCCTCTACTAGCAGCAAGTTCAACAAAGCTTGTCAACAATGCTGCAGTTCCTAAATTGCAATCTAGAAATCCACTAATTCACAGTGCACAAACAAGGGTCCTCATGTCCTGCTCAATCAGGACTCTACATACACAGCTTGTTGATCAACTCTGGTAAATGAAATCCCACAACACTGGACCAGGCTGAATACAGAAGGGTTGCCTATGCAGGCCAGGGATAAAAAAAAAAAAACAACAACCCAACAAAATAAACCCAAACCATGACACATACCCAGTGCTGAGTAATCTTAGAAAATAAATAGGGAGAAAAGTCATTAAGCTTCTCCTGCTAGGAAAATACATAGCCCTAACTGCCAAAAGTTGAGGGGAAAAAAAAAGTTGAGCTGAGCCAAGCAGAATATCCAGGAGAATCCACAAGACCCACCTGATGTCTCACATCTGTTTCTCTAATTTTGGAGACTGTGTAAGACTACTTTCTCCCTCCTTCATCAGGTTCTGCAGCATATACCTGGAAGAGGAGGCTGTTTCTACCTTGATGTTTTTCTTTCAAATGCACCACTGGGGTTCTGCTCTCTCTGAGCCAGATTAAACATACCAGAGGTGTTTTCACAAGCCATTTGGGTAGTATACTGCTCACAAATGTCAACTACAAGCCATTAATGCTGCATTAGGAACTTTCTCCAGAGGAAACTGCCGCACAAGAACCAGAGGTGGAAGGGATTGGCGCCTGGAAACCACCTTCTTCTGTACCATGAAATGTCCAGCTACAGCAAAGCCTTCAGGATTGAAAAGCAGTGTTTGGTGGCTAGACTTAAAAATGTTCAAAAGTTTGCTGAAAGAAATAATGAATCATAGTCTGCAAAATAGTTCTATGAATAGGATGGTGACAATAAGCTTCCTTAGGCTGAATTTCTTCCATCTACAAGGAAGTTCTAAGTTAAAACTAGGTATGCCAGAAGTCAGAAGGAAGGACAGTACCCAGGAACTGGCACAATTGTCATGCAGGAGGCCAAGGTTCAATCTGTGTGCAAGTACCAAGTGCTCAAGTTATTCCTTCTATTCTCATCTTGCACATGACAGACTGACTGGCGCCGAGTATTTGATTCCTGACCATTGATAAGGATTTTTAGGAAAAATAAGATTTTTTTATAATTAGAAAGGAGGAAAATGTGTATTCTTAAATGATCCCATGACAGGTAAACAACCTCTACTGAGGCATACATATTGGTCTCAAAATCAAGGTGTGTGTCAGACAATCAAGCCTTCCACAGCAGAAGTTTTTAGACTGAGTCCTTTGTTTTCTTCACAAATCACTGCAATACAGAGAGCAGGTGTGAAAGGCAGCAAAAGCAACTTTTTTTTAACAGTAAACTGTGCCAAAGTCTTCTGAACAGTTTCACAAAATCTTCTTCTCCCCACCTAAGGCAGAAGCAAGAGCAACTACCTGGTTAAACTTCCAGTTTCTAAAAGTTTTAAGTCCTACTACTTTACCACCCACCTCTGTCTTAGTAGTTGCACCAAAACTGGTGTGTGTTTCTCCCCATTGTGTCCCCGAATTCCAAGTCTGCATAACAAGACTGAAAATTTGGGGTTTTCAATTATTCCCATCCACACTTCAAATTAAAAGTTGGCTACTAACAAATTTAAGGGCTGTGGACGAGCTACATTCATTCCTAACAGTTATTTAAGTATACAAACCTGCAGTCCCAGGTACTATAAAGCAACTGCAATTTCACATAGCAGGTGGTAATACACACTAAATCCCAGCCAACCACATAGCAGAGAGGCTGGAAACTCTGTGAGAATGCTTTCTATATCCAATATACTTGAGAGATACCCACAGACTCCACTGACAGAGCAAAGACCCTTACGCATAAAGAATAAACTGGCATTCACATACCAACAAGCCAGAAAGCATGTTTTGGTTTAAGCACAGTAATCTTAACAAACACAAGAACACTGCTGCCATCAGTGCCTTCGCCTGTTCAGTTCTGTGCACCAGTTTAGCAGCCAATTAATTGTTAGATCTTCATCCTATCACCTGGTTCAGTTATTTTGCATAGAATGAACACAAGAATCACCACTGTTACACTGTGCTTACTTCAACAAGCCTGCTCAGCATTAGATTCCACATGCAAAAATAAAATTAAATAAACCTCAGTATTCAGGTTTCTTTATATGCCATTATCTGTATGTTTGCTTATACGACCACACAATGGAAAAAACACATTTTGCAAGCTATTTGACAAAACAATCACAATCCTTATCACAACCACTGATTCAGTGCAATAATACACTAGAGCTTGCAGTTAGGTTAACTTGATTAATCAGAAACCTATCTCTATCTTAGACATAAAGAGTAACTCATTTTAACCATAAAATACTCTTTAAATAACACAAAATACCTAAGATCCCTGTTAAGTTTTCAACATCAAATATACATGTAAATCAACAGATCAGCAAATAATTTGGATTCCAAACCAACCACAGGTGAATTGATTCTCATCTGAATCAAACTGTGTAATAACAAAGGCAAAGTCAGACTCTGCTAACTGACATTACAGCACCAGAACCATGAGCAGAAGTCTGCGTTTGCATAGACTCACCCCATGGTCTGGGCAGAGCCATCTTGCATGTACCTAGAAGGTCAATACAATTCAAAAAGTTAACTACAGAAGGGGAAACCAAGTATCAACTTAAGAGAACATTCCTGCGGTCTCACCGCCAGACTTCTTTCAAGTTGAGGATGCCAAGTTTCATGTCTCTCGTATTACACGAACTACGTGAGTTTGACAGCCCTGGCATGACACCCCAACTCTCTGCCAAGATGCACAGAGCCAGCTGAGCTCCGGGAAAGCTGACAGCTTCTCCAACACAAGGGGAGCCACCTACGCATGTTTAACAACCAAGCAGATGCAGCTGCAGCAATCACAACTGCACTCTCACTTGAACGGTAACAACTACAACAAGCATTATCAGAATGATGGGACACCCCAATACCAGACTCTCCTCACTGTAGGCTGCTATATCTACCCCACAATTAGAATAAACACCAACAAGTTCACACACTCTAGATGCTTGGGAAAAAACCCAAAGTTTTAGTTAATGTAGGAAGAAAAGTAAAGGCCCCTTTTTGGAAAAGGGTGTCTGACTAGAAGTCCCCACTCAGAGCAGAATGGTAAAAGTGGCTTTTAGACTACTGACTGGAGGGGGGGAGGGAGAGTTAGAGGTGAGCGAGAGTCATAAGAACTCATTTTGATTAATAACCTACCATATTCAGAAAGAAACAAGATGCCAGTACTGTCGCACTTACTTGGCAAGCATATATACAGAGAAATACCTGTCGCTGCTTCTGACAGAAGGTACTTGCAGACTTTCAGGTATTGGTTCAGTGCCTTAGTGGCAGCAGTGTATTTCTTACACAGAACAAATTCAGCCACTACACTGATGCAAATACAAATCACATGCTTTCACTAACTAAAGCCTCATGGGTAAATCACAGTCAAGTTGAAAGCTGGAAGTCAGGAGGCCTCACTTGCAAGACAGGCGGACACATCTGCTTTACATGTACACGAATGAGTTGCCACAGACAGCCTCATCTACACAGCGTGACCAGAGACAGGACAAGATGTACAAGAATCATACAATTCTGGCCAACAATTTGTGCTGTGCAATGACCTCAGATCCCACACTCCCTCAAATCATAGTAAGGGAAACAAAGTTTGTGGACCCCACCACTGCCTTCACAGCCTGCACTCCCCTTCACTCCATCTGCTGAGGAAATGATCAGTTTTGGAGAGAAATGAAAAGCAGGACATTAGTGAACTATGACAATGGTTTCCCTTTCTCAGTTTGAAAAACCTATCTGTGCTTATACACAGAAAGGGGTACAGGTCAGAGTCCACAGCAGTTTTGTTAAATATTCAAGCAGATACAGCTTAATGCACTTTTCCAGATATTTAGGCTGGAGATGTTAGCCCACAATGCTACAGGTGGAATCTGCTTGGCTGCCAAGGACACCTGATACCAAGCACCAGCTTCCACTTTGAGTGTTTAAGTGTTTAAGACACTTCCTCACATGCACAGACTTTCTTGCATGCACTCTTCAGCTTTCAGCATCAATAAGATAAAGACATTTTATTAAGAAAATTCCTAAGCTTTTTGGAAAAACACATTGATACCAGCCCTACTTGATGACAACAGAAAGCCACAGGTGAAGACATGAGGTATAGAAATGCAGGCACAAAACTAATTTCTCCTCTACCATTTCAGAGGAATGGGAGAATGGATATGCTATTATACTGAAAATGGATATACTATTCTTAAAAGATTGTCAAATAACCTTAAAAAGAGAACTATAAATTTGAGAAATATTGTCACTGCACAACAATCCTTCAAAAGATACTTCCAGGATTTCTTTAGAAATAATTACTACTTTCATCTAACAGAGACCCATATGCAGACTGCTGCATCCAGCATTTCCTCCTGCAGAGTTTGAGAGTTTTTACCTTTCTTCCTGAAACAACCACAGTGGAGCTAAAAGTTAAGGTGAAGCTTTGGCTACTTGCTTGCTTGGGAAAACCCCTGAATCACCAAAAGACTGAGGCAACAAGAGGCCACCCGCCCACTATCACTCAAACTATGAATTTTACACAGTCACTGATTTGCTTGCCCCTGAAGTTGAACTCTGTGCTTGAGCACGGGATTGTGCTTGTTTGTAGGTCAAGTTAGTCCTGCCTACAAACAGAGTTATTTATTACAATTTAATAATACATTGAGGTCAGTAACTGTGTTGGCTTAGATACAATTTGCAATAGTAATTTCCTCTTCTTTTTACCATTCTAGTTTTAGGCCTTCCCCCCTTTCATAAAGAGAAACAAATCACATTTCCATTATCACCTTTACAGGTTTGATTGATATTTCATTTCAATTTAGAAATCAAATACTGGCAGACACTGTTTCAGTATCTTAGCTAAAGATAGCAGGATCAGAGAAGATCAGACAAAGAAGAGCAATACCTTAGCATGCAAAGATCAATGATCAAAGATCACTTCAAATTCTGAGAATAGCAAGAAACCCACTAAGTAGAGGCCCTTTATCTTCCCCAACTCTCCATTTTAAGAACTGGAACTTGACAGTTCTTTCTAAACTTCTAATAGAAAATGGCATATTATACTAGTTTTGCCAACACATCAACCAGCCTTCCAGGAAACAGTGTGTCAGCAACATATGGAAACTACTTGGAGGTTTTTTGGCATTTGTCTCTCAGCCTAGCATGTTTTTAGCCTTAATTGTGGGAGCCACTAACACTTCTGTTTTAGCTGTAAAATTTAAAACACCAGGGAACATGAAATTAAGGACAGCACATGCTTATCATTCATACAAGCCACCAAACCTCATTCACAAATACTACCACCTTCTATGTAATTTTTACAACTAAAAGATTCACTTTGAACCAATTTTAAGCAAGCAGCTTCAGAAAATGCCAATAATCTTATCAACCTCTAAGCAGCAAAGAATAAACTGTAAGTGCCACATATAAAAGCATGTTTCTATGGTTATGGAACAGACAACTTAGAGTAATAAATCTGGGAAGTTATTTGGTGTATAACAACAACTAACACTAGGGCACAGTAAAAGAAACATCCTCCACAAACTACTTACCAAAGCACAAGCCTTTCAAAAGAGACAAGCTGAGGCTGAGTTAGATCAGTCATCAAAAGCTCTCCTCAGTGGCATACAGCAGAGTACAAGCAATCAGTGAGAGCAAGGGAAGAAGAAAAACCAAAACAAATCCCTAGAAGCCAGATTACAGAGAGTCCTCTCATGAAATTTCAACTTTCAAAGATCAGTTCACAGTGACACAGCAATAAAAGACTCAGGCTAAGGAACTTTCCTTAGACGCTCTGCCAGGACTGCATCAAAAACTGCCTGCATGCTACCAGCATATCCAGAGAGCAGGTTTGACAAGGACTTCACAAATTTGACAAATGCTGTTTGCAGAGAGCTGTTTTCTGTAACGCTTTGGTTCCTGTTCAAATTGAGGAACAGAATCTCTAGTTAACAAAATAAGCACACCTTTGCCTGGTGAGGTCTGAAGTAAGAGGAGGGTGGACTTAACTCACTTTTTTGCAACTGAGGAACTCAGAAGACTTTAAAACCACTAATTACTGTCTTCAGAAAGCTGTGGGCTACCACAATTTTAGCCCACAGCTAGAGTCAAGCTACAGTTACTTCAGAGCAATTGCTGCGCCCAGGAGTTGTGGCAGCCCAGTGCCATCAGTGCTGCCTGCACAGGGCTCCACAAGGCGCTGGGGGCCAAGAGCACACAGGTGCTGCCATGGCAAAACACGGACCCTGTGCTCCAGGTCACAGAGAAACACACACACACAAGCAGGTGTTTCCCCTGCTATCACTGTCCTTTGCCTGTGCATCACAAATTACAACATACAGCTCCCTGTAAGAGAATTTTATACTGCAAGGTCTGCAGAGCAGCTTGGCAAAATGTAATCTCAGCCGACCTTCAGACAACCTGAGAAAATAATAGTTGTTTGGAAAAGTCATTGCAACACATCAAACAATTATTCACTTTTGCCTTATGGAACTAACAGTTAGTTCCTTATGGAACTAACAGTTCTCCCTCACCTTTTTTAAGTGACATAAACTGCAGTCTCTTAACTCCTGTCTGCTACAGGCAAATAAAGGTGAAAATGGTGCTTCCAAAAAACTGAACACTTTCCTTTACTAAATTAATTTAACATCATAGAATTAACCTGTAAGTGTTTAACTTGCTGCTAAACCTGGGCTTCTAAATTAATTCTGCATTCCAGGAAAAGTGAGAAGAGAAAAAAAAAGGAAAACTAGAATACATTAGTCATATGAAACAGTGTTAAAACTACTTTCACCCTCTGAAAATATTTCTTTCCTCGGGGTATAAAAGAGTTGCAATAAATACAAACAAGTTCATTTAACAAAGACTATTTAAATGTGGAATTATCATAGATATAATAATCTTCACTGTAACATATTCATAATTTACATTAAGCTATTTGAGTACTATGTCTTCACTGACAGTGTTTAAACACAGACAAACCACTACCTTTGGGTACACAAATTTAGAGATGAAGAGTTAAACATTTCAGAATAATTTCTCTTTTTGAGTGAGAACTTTCAACTTTCTCTGCATTCATTTAATTTATTCAGTTCAATGTCTGGGTTTTCAAACTATAAGGAATGAAGCTAATTGAAATCTCTTAAAAGTTCACAAAATTAAACACCTTTAATAAAAAAAAAACTTCCAGTATTTCAGGAAAAAAGTTATCAGTCTAAGGTATCCAGTGGATAATGTTCATCCAGTTGGTGATACAGAAGTATTACAAGAAATGATGCAGTTATCTTTAATTATAAGTGAGAATTGGTAATGCATAATTATGGAAAAAGGCATAGAGCATCAATTCACTCGTTTCCCTACAGCGTAATATGTGACAACTGTTACACTACTAAGACATCCCTTTAGCAATAGTCTCTAAATTAATAAAATGATTGCTCTCTGAAGAGGAAACTACTCTTTCAGCTGTCTCATGTTCTTGGATGACAACCTCTCTGTAACAATGCGCTTTGTAGCATTTAAAAACTTCAAGGCATCAAATTTGGCAAATCCAAGTTTCTGCCTTGCAAAACTTAAGTGGATGGCAATAGGCTTCGAACTCCATCTAACACACAGCATACTACAGCTCCACAGAGTTAACAATGGAAGAATATGGGACTGGAAGAGCTAAGACTTTGGCACTACACAGTTTACCATTGTCATTGTCATCTCGTGGCCTCAAATACTGACTACAAGTTCCTTGCGCTTACCATGAGAAAAACATTGCATCAGAAATTTAATAGAAAAGTAGATAGCTGACCACCTGCAGAATAGGAATAGTTGTCTGCAGGCTATAATCATCAAGGCTAAGAGAACTGGGATTATTCAGCCTGGAAAAGAGAAGGCTTCAGGGTGACCTAATTGCAGCCCTCCATTACCTGAAGGGAGCCTACTAGAAGGAAGGAAACGATTTCCAAGAGCATGTAGTGACACGACAAGGGGGAATGGTTACAAACTCTGAAAGACAATAGGTTTAGATCAGATATTAGGAAAAAATTATTTACTGTGAGAGCAGTGATGCACTGGAACAGGTTGAACAGTCACGTTGTGGATGCCCCATCCCTGGAAGTGTTTAAGGCCAGGTTGGGGTGGGGCTTTCAGCAACCTGGTCTAATGGGACACATCCCTGCTCATGCCAGGGGGGTTGGAACTGGATGATCTTTAAGGCCCCTTCCAACCCCGGCCACTCCATGATTCTGTAATCTTTCAGAGAAGAACAAAACCAAACACGCAGAAATCAGAAGGAGCTAAAGCAATAAATGTATCTATTGACTGGAGGCTGAAGAATGAATAAGGCTGAAGAATGAATCAACGAGGCTGAAGAACCTCACCCTCAGCATCACAAGCATTCTGCAGAATCACTGGGTGGTGAATCCTGCTGCTGCTCAGCTGGCACAAAGGACAAGGTATGTTAACCATAGCCATCTAACAGCCATGCTAACAGCATCCCAAAATAAAAGCAGCACCAGTGGAAGCTTGCACACACAATCCCTTCCTCCCCTGCTATGCCAAGCCCGCCTCATCTCATCATTATCTGACCTTCCTTGGTCCTTAGTTGAACTTGTTATGGCTTGATTATGACTTTAAGGATTTCTTAAAACTTGCTCTTTAAGCAACTTGAGCTTTGGACTGATGTTTCTATTTCATTACTCCCCATTTTGCCCATAACAGTCTCTCTCATGGAGATTAACATACTTTCACTCTATTTAAATACAGCGCAAACATTTCCCTGTAAAAGAAGTGATCACTAACCACTTGTCCTCCTTCTCCTCTCCCCTTCAGAACAGATCCAAATTTATCTTCTGTTTGACCCACCCATTCATATTTTGCAAACTGATTAAATCTGCAATCTGCATGCCTTCCTGAACAGGTTTTTCTAATTTCTTGCCTACCACTTTTGACTGCTAGAGTCTTTTCCTAGACTAAGGATGCTAAAGAGTGCTGCAGGAGCAAGCTGACTACAAATGGTAGCACCAGGCACAGATCACTGTAATCTTCTGAGAGTTAAGCTGACAATTTGAACACATTGTTCTCCTTCATTTAATTGTGCATGCAAGGAGTAAAAAAGAGCCTTTTTCTTCAGAAGTAAGATTTCAAAATTTCACCTTAAAAGCTCCTACTGAAAGTTTTCTAGCCGAAGTATTTATTCTGTTGTTTCTTGAATGAAACACAGATTGTCCTTTTATTACCCATCTATAAAGCACAGAAAAGTAAACTTTTCTTTGTCTTGATCTTCCCTTTACCTCTGAACCACCAGCAGGAAGAGGCTGGTCTACAAAAAGCAGTCTGTCTGTCCTCCCTTCTTGAAATGGCCCAGGAAGCAGTTAATTAAGTAGAAATTTCTTTTTCATTTATAAGGAAATCACCAAATACATTAAACTGTGATAAAATTGTCTCTGACTACTGAAACAGATGGAGTAGAAGAGTAAGTAGCTCATACCAGTTTTAGAGTTGTAGCACTCACGTGGAGGATGCTTTTTGGGGCTGTGCAGATTTCTGAACCATTTATGAGGGGACCCCCGCTTTAGATCACATAAATCACATCATAGTATGCGATGTATGAAATCCGTGCTGGACATTTGCAGTGTCATCCCTTTCTCTAGGATGCAAACATGAGCACAAGCAAATACCTAACACTGGCCCAGACAATTTCACTTCTGTGCTGTAGTACAAATACCACACAATCAGAGTTAAGCAAAATACTAGTTTGTCTGGGAAGTTGTTGCAACCTCAAATACTTCTTTCATAGGCTTGGAGTTATGAGATTTATAATTATTTTTATTAAGAGTTCTAAAGTGTAACATCTGTACATGTTGAAAAATGCACATACTTGTTTAACTTGAACATCACATTTGTATAGGAAAGCATGATGAGGAAAAAAAATTGTCTCCCCTGTCCAGCCCAGCTTACCTTAGCATGCCTTGAACACTGCTTTATTCTCTCAACTACGGAGAGCATGCAGTCACCAGTGCAGAATGTGAAGACAATGAGAAAATCCTTGGGATCCTTGTCAGAAAACCTGGGTTTGCATCATTTGGCACAAGAAACAGGAAACGCTCCCCTAAGTGCGATGTTTTAGCAAAGTTCTTGGTAAGCTTAAGGTCAGATTCTGACTGGATTAGGGATGCAGTCTCAAGGTCAAAGCTCCCATCTCTCTTCCAGGCACTGGTAACCCAGTCCTCTGGATTAAGGTAGAGAAGCCTAGAGATGTGAAGAATGCCAGGTGCACTTGCTTTTGCCTTTCTTCTTTAACTTCTTCCATTTCAATTCATAAGTGTCAAGACTCCCAAACTACGCTTGAGCTTTACACACATCAAACCTTTGGTTAACCCTTACATTCCAACCCACAGAAAGAGAACCAAAAACCATCCAAATTTAGCAAGCTACCCAGTTTTCAACAAGTTTAAAATTCCTTCATGCAGATCAGCGTCCTTTAAGATTATTTTTATTACCCTACACTAGAACTTGTTTATACTGGACTTTGACCCACAGAGGAGTGTTACCATTTAGCCTAAGAACTTCTGTAAAAAGTTCCAATAACATCTGTAAAAATTCCCCTTAACTAAATAGAAAAAATCAGACAGACATTCCTCCTTTGGGATAATCCTGTGCAGGATTAGCATTAAACTATAATCTTTCAATTTACCAGATCACTGCACTATTGTTTGGGGGTTTTTTTGTTTGTTTGTTTTTCGGCTACACAGGGAACTGTTTGAGTTTCAGGTTAAGCACATTCTGTTCCACTTAAATGGCAACATGCCAAATCCATTTAAATATTTAAACATTAACCTCAAAGTCACTGGTTTGGCAGAAAGGCAGCTGTTAGTCCAGAGAGATTAAATTTTTCTCCAGACAGTATCATTGAGTACAAAGGCCATTCTGCCCCTTTCTATAAGTGATTTCTGGAAGAGCTGAAGAGCATGGAAAAGATACCACAGCACTCTTATGACAGACTTCTTCCCAAGAGTGGACAGATGCATGTTATTTGACATTCTCCCTTCTCAACACTACAGATTCATCTTCTGTGTTTAAAAATGCTACTCTTGCTGAATGAAAAAACACAAGATTGCTAGAGTTACTCTTAATAGTTTTAGATTGTATGATTACCCAGTTATTCAGCGTTACTTTGAGGCACAAAGTGAGATGAATTTGCCATCTAAGACTTCTCTACAAAAAAATATATAAAACAAAATATATACACTGAAAGACTATTAACAGTTAAGAGATTCAAGGACCTGCCCATTTGCACACTGTTGCAAGTGTTCACTCATAAGTAAATAGACATAGGATGGACACGAATACTGCA
>WBMY01018383.1:515044-526001 GCA_013397315.1 Donacobius atricapilla | reverse complement strand
CACAAATGTATCGTTTTTTTTTTTTTTTTTTTTTTTTTTTTTTTTTTTTTTTTTTGGGGTGAGGGGCGCGGTGGGGCAGATCATCCCAGGAAGTTCAGGAAAGGAGCCAGCCCACCACTTAACAACTGTGGTGCAAACCTCCTTCTGCTACCTGCAGAAGTCCTGGAGATTAGTCCTGGAGATTGAGAAACTTAATTCTCTACAGCATCTAACTGTATTTACATTTGACAACCACAAACATACTTTTATATGAAGTCATTGGTTGGGAAAACAAAACCACCATCAGCCAGCCAGAAAGAATACACTGCAACTGATTTTTTTTTTCCTAGAAGCCTCTCCCCCTACAGTTCTTTTAAGAACAAAATTCTAGGCAGCCCCTCTGCAGGAAGCTTGCATTCTCTGTGTTTATAAATAAGTAAGCAGTTTGTAACAGCGGCTTTATTCTGACACCAATCCAATAAAAACATGCACTAAATATAACTTACGTAGATACTATGGAATGACCTCTACAGAACCAGACATCTTTTATCAATGATATGCACACCATTACAGATTAGAGAACAGAAATATTGATCTCAAGGTTTGCCACACAGTTTCTACATGGCCTTCAATAAGAAAGCTAAACAACTGTCGTGGAGTGACCTTGTAGAAGACAAAGCTTTCCTGCTTTTTTTGCACTGGAAATAGCCCATTGCAGGGGAAAAAAAACACTCCCACCACATACGTTTACTATATTTAGGTGACACCTTACCAACACGGTAGCCCCTAGGAGAGTAAAGGCTGGAAGCAAGCCCACATGCCAAGCTACACTACTGAAGTGTCAAATGTTCTGCTGGGAGGGCTGCAGTTTCTTACCTTCACTCTTCCCAGTTTTAGAGTACATTACAGTCGTTCCTTTCCAGGCTCCACAGGTCTTATTTTCTCTAAGAAGTGCATTTTTTACAAATGTGTGTTTGTGACTACATGCTGTTGTAGAGTAAGGCTCACACATCAGCACAACAGTGTTATGACCTCTGTGAAGCCGGCAGTTCAGCTTACAGGAGACACTGCAATAGATAGCTGAGCACCAAGGGGAAGAATTACAGTCCTGATTGCCACTAGGCTGGGACAGGTGGAAAACACTGAATGCTGAAAAACATTCAGAGACCCCAATTAACATGGCATGCACCACCAACCCTGTGCTTGAAGCACTTGGCCAACAGTCATCTGGGCAAGCAGGGAAGCTATTAGTCCAATACAACAACAATAAAAAATATGCTCAACACTTTTCTTGTTGAAGTAATAGCTAAAGCTGAAATACATCTTTCAGTAGAGGCAGCATTTAGCAAGACTTCAGAAGGCCTAATGATACAGCCTCTGCATGTAGGAAATTGAAGACAACTCCTATTCAATTAACACCTTGCAATTAAGGTATTAAATGAACTACGAGCTCAAGCTGGCTGAAATTTGGAACCAGACTTACTAACTTCTTAAGTGTTGAGATGCAGCTTGATTGAAGCAGAGAAGCATGAATAAATACTAGTCATGCTCAATACAACTACTATGAAACCTATGAGAAATCTATAATGCAGAAGACTGGCTTTATGGTACTTGACTTTGGAGCCCACTTGCTGAGCAGTAGGACATTTTATTACAAAATCCACAGCACACAAACCCAAACAAGTTCATGGCAAGGAAAGAAAGGTAAAGATGAATCCTAACCACATACAGAAACTGCTCAGGTATCTTGATCTGTGTGCTTGTGCAATAAGGTAGAAGCAAGCTTTTACCACAAGCAGTATACATAATGAAGTGGATGTCCAAAAGGATGTCCAGTCTCCTGAGAAAACTGCCAAGCCCACAAGGTTTCTATTATCTGATACTAGAATATCAAGGATCTACAGAGTACAAATAATCTTTAGGTGCAGCAGTGGTCTGCACAACTCCAAATGTGAAGCTATTCATTACATGAGAACAGAGCAAGAACATTCATCCTGTTACTGCGGATTCAAGCACACTAAAGTAGGTGACCTTCCCAGCTGCTTGGCAAGCCTCTACCATCCTTCCAGGCAGATACTGAGAGTGCAAACACCTAAAGGCATCCAGCTGCCCCAAGGCCACCAACCTATGCCAATTGCAGAACCAGCCATTATTATCTCCTGGCATCAAGGGTCTGGCTGATTATAATAATGTGTCAGGAGACAACTCCCAGACAGTTCAGTTTCATAATATTCAACTATAACAATTCCTCAACAGGTCCTATGAATTGTTTATGACAATGAAACAAAGCAGAGGAAACACAGATGCACTACAGGGAACATCTGTAGTTTTGAGATGCTTCTATATTAAGACACAAGTAAGGATGCAAATAGAGCAAAATAGCTGAGGAACTTCTTTTATTTAGGGAAAGCTTGCAAAGAAACAACTCCAGCAACCCACCCGTTGATACAAGAATTTCATTACCTGAAACTCAGCAACAAATAAAATTACTCTTACAGCACCAGAAGAAGTACATAGTAAGTAATCTACTATGTGATATAAAAATAATTCTCAGACAATTCTGGCAACAAATTCATTAAATCAGGTTGCATGTTATAACACACATGAACTATGAATCATACCAACAGATTTTATTTCAGCACCTTCAGGCTGCTGATGGCAGCTGCTGCCAACAGAGACCTGAAAAGGATGAGATTTCACAGACAGTAAAAACAAGTTATGTTCCTTCCATACTTCTTGCAAGATAAAGGAGTAAGAATAAAGCTCTGTAACTTTGGCTTCTAACACTAAATGAAGAGCAAATAAAGCATACAAAATAACATTCTCTTTGGTGGAAAACTGCAGTAGAGTTCAGCTCCTGCAAACTTACACCTGAAGTATTACTGAGATGATAGAGCACCGTACAGGCTGCCCACTTAAAGTATCTGGTACAGAGCACAGGGAGTTGTTCAGATACTACTAACACAAAGAAACACCAAATTTCTGCAAATTTTTGGAGATGCCTTCTAGATATCTACCATGTAATAAAATGGTCAAGTCAGCACTGAAGGCGCCTTGCAGAGGTGAAACCGGCAGACAAGCCATGCAATTAGGTAAGATTGCAACAGTGGAACAGCAATCAATAGGCTCCCCAAGATTAGATAAGTCAGCCACAGAGTAATGGATTTAAGATCCTAGACGACTGATGGGAGAAAAGCAATAACCAGTGCACACATCAGATGAGAGCACACTGCAACAGACAGAGCCTGCTTACGCTGCCAAGAGCTGCTAGGCCAGTACACCCAGAAATGGTCTGCATCCCACAGCCACCAACCAGCAGCATCAAAGGTGAGCTGTCCTGCAACTCGACATGGACACAGTGGAGGCAGCATCGGCGTTTCACGTGCTTGGACAGCGTCAACAAAGAAGCTACAGAACCATTAAGAGCTTCAGCCAGGAGTCAGAAATAATTATGTACACATAGAACTGAAAAACTAATGTCCAAAAGGGGGGGAAGGAGTACTTCAATACAAGCATTCCTTTTCTTCTTTTCTTTCTTCTCAAAGGAATAACCAGAAAGAAGGGGGGAGTCAAAAAGAGCCATAAAATAATTCAGTATTATGTATTATAAATGCAAAACTAAAACCTGTCAATCCTCTTAGAGGAAATCACAAAGTCCACATGCAATGATGGACAGAGCACCATCAAGTTTCAACCAATGCTTTACAGAAAAAAACCCAATCCAAAACAACAAAAAAGCTGGACAGGATCACCGGTAGCAAAGTGCACTGAGCCTTACACAGAAAACCTGCACATGGTGTCAAAGACAGCAGAGGAGGCTTTCTCAAGCACATTAAGTACAGTTGTCCAATCTCCACAGAAAATTTCCTAATGAGCCAGGTTAGAGGTCTGTGCTGAAAAAAACAGTATAAGACAGTTTCAGGGCTAATTTCAAAAACAAGCTAAACAAGCTCACTCTTTCAGTCCAAAATGCTGAGCATAATGTATAGAGGAATTAAGACACATGATCACTAACAGAAGATAGTTTTTACATTCCACCAAGTGACAACCCTAATACTGCATACAGCTTGCTGCAAGAATTAGTTCTTCAAACAACCCATCCTTTCAATCTAGTGGGTTTGGGGTTTATTTGAGCTTTAATGTGTTTAGTTGTCAGCTCCTTCACCAACAAACATCAGCTTTCAGACAAATGTGGGCAGCAAATCAGGATGCAACAGTTCACTTTTTATTACATTTAGTTCTCTAGTTTCTGGGAAAGTTATACACTGATTTAATGATAAGACTCAATAAAAGTTGCATTTTCTGAAAACTGTGACGTTTAGGTTTGCTATCCCCAAAGAGCACAATTTAAGTATGAACAAAACCAAAGCAAATCAGTAGAAGGTTTAACAAACATTTAAATAAAGCCTAGTAATGAAGATGTCAGGGAAGTTCAAGCTTTGCAACAGGTAAAACTCCATCAATAGAATATCAGAAGAGTTTAATTCCAAGTGACATCATTGCAGATGACATGACAGTCCAAAAAGCACTGCCTGTGGCAGAGAAGAGTGTTAAAAGCCTTTCAAATCAGATTTCAAGTTATTCTTCAGTTTTTCCCAAAAGAACATCACAGAGATTCAAGAGGACAGCATCCTGACACTACTAACATTTTATGTTGCTTCTAAAGTTAGATGATGAATTAATACTGATATAAATAATCCTAATATTGGGATGCATGCTGCATATTTGTTTTCTATATCAACCAGCATCTCCCAAAATGAACACCTACCCCAGTTATTTCCAAATGTTCATGGTGAATGAGTTTGCCATAAGCTGTCTTTTTTAACTGAGCAACTTAAAGGCCAAGATAGACACAAGAAAATTACCCGTATGAAATACTGCCACTACAGAGAAGTGACATTAAATAACACAGAATTCAAGACATCAAAAGTCATAAATTAAGCAGGAGAAGAAAATAACAGAAGCAACTCAAAGTGAAAAATATATCCAATTTTGACAATTTCCAATCAAACAATCCTCTATAGGTCTCTAAAACTAGGCACCCAGATTAAAAGTAACAACAGCTGTGTATTGTTGCTTTTGCTCCAGAGTGGAAGATGTACTGACCACTGCATAGCACAGGTTACCAGAACTCCAAAAATTTTACATAAAGCCTGCAAAGACAAGAGTTCCAGTTTAACACACTGTATATATGCCACTTTTCTACAAATAGTTTTAATCAAGCTATTGCTTATATCCACTAAGCAGTCTTCCAATTATTCACCATTTATGAATATATCACTAAAACCAGTCAAGTTTCAAGCTAATTTCGCCTAGGAAACTTGGACATTCCCACCCCCCACCCTCAAACTAAAAGCAATGCTAGGGAAATCTGATACATTGAAACTTCATTCGATTGGATGAAAAGACAAGCTTACAGAGGAGCATATGAGAATTTCTTACAGAAGGAGGCAGTATTCAGAAAACTGAAGAACTACAATCTTCTTGCAACTCAGAGGCGGAATAAATAGCTATGGTCTTGCTCAGGGACAGAATAAATCACCTGATCAGTGTCACTTCAGAGGCAAGGGCCACCAACAACTTCCTTTAGATCTATTTCCTTGCAAGTCTCTGGGTTTCCTCTTGAAAGAGTTCAGTACCAAAACTGGGCGCAATTTCCAGCTAACTTCTGTAACAACACTTGCCTATAATCCCGTAAATGGCTCATCAGCCATCCTAGTTCAAGTTATCTCTTTCCTTAAATAAAGTTATTTGCTAGATTACCCAAAAGAGGTTACAGAACCTTCAGCTGCAGATTTGCAAGATTCAGCTACACCCTGCCATGTCTGACCTGATCTAACACAGGCTGTAATCCTACTTCAGTTAGGAGGCTGGAAAAAGGTACTTCCCAGGCAAATTGTAATTCTGTAAATTAAAACATTTTAAAAAAATACAAACCCAAGGAAAATATTATGAAAGCACTTCTTGAATTCCCTTTTAAAGTCACATACCTGGTATTTCAAATACCTCTAATAATCACAGGAAAAAAATATTTCATTGCCAGTAAAACATTTGAATCAGATATTAAGAGCAAGCAACTCAGACACTGTCCAAGAACTGATGATTCTTGTAGACTCTGCATTAACAGGATATATGCTGTGCATAAGCCAGCACAGCAGCATCTTCCATTTACACCTCCAATTTAAAAATGGTCTCACACCATGGTAGTCCAGCTATCTTACCTTTAGCGTCCTCAGAGTAATCACATTTGACTCACTAGAAGCATACAGGTAAAGCACCAAGAAATATAAGAAAGGTAGATCATGCTAATTGTGAGAATGGGAACACAAACCATAGCTCATGGACAACTCACAGTCTCTCTTGTTTAACAGCAGTTTATTCATCAGCCCAAAGTCGTTACCACAACGCTCTCAGATTGTGCAAGGGCATACAGATCCTTAGTTCCCAAACCCTCCTGCAATGATGGTGCAGCAAAATCCTCCTATTTTTTAAATTCTTCTGTGAAGATTATTCAGTCTGCTGCAATTCAACACAAGAGACATGACAAGGCAGCAGCCTCAGCTACAACTTCAACAGGGGATGAACGGATGCAAAATGCAGTCTTTAACACTTGCAGCACCAACTACTCACACTCATCCATGAGTACAATCATGCTCTTTTAGGAGCCCAGTGATGTAAATAATTTCTTCTTTGGCCAATCGCATAGGTTTACAGCTGATCTCAGAAAGAAAAAAGGAGCACTACTTCACAGATCACTCTATCCAGACCTCACTGGTGTCAGCTAATGCCATAATGCAGCTAATGCCAGCTAAATTAAATTAACATGTCCAGAACACACTACATGGACCTCATACATTGACAAGAGATCAGGGAAAAAACACACGGAATGTATCTACAACCATATTTTTCACAGTAATGACAACTCCTCCTTCAGTACTCTGGTTTTGCTTGAAGGCGGCTTGTCCATTTCTTTGCTGATATGAATGGAGCAAACACAGCAAGGAAACTGACTCCAGAAGAAAGTTTGTCCTATTTCTTCCTTTTAGACACAGTATAGAGTACAGAGTAAAAGGTATTAGAGATTCCAGGAATACCAGCCACTAACGAAGTGCTACACCACACATTCCAACTGTTCCCCACCTCAGGGATTCCGCTGTACAGCTGCTGACCACTGTCACTCTGAGCACACGGACAACCTCTGTATGCACATTCACAGGGGTCTGCACTCGAACTAGGTCATCAAAACCCAATCTGGGTTACAATATTCAACTCCCAGTGCCTTGCGTGCACTAGTTTCATTTCCCTGCACAATTGCCATATTGCAATCATTAAACCCACATTTATATTAAATGCAAAAATGAGCTAGTTTGCATTTTTTTAAAATAGTTATCCAAGACAGCAAAATAAAAATAATTGTGAAATATTTAAGTATTTGAAAATTGCTGAGAGCACACTGGCAACTTAGTAGAGTTGGAAGGGCTCAAAAAAATTCTATGACAAAGCCAAATAAAATTACAAACGTAAGGGAACCATCTGAAGGGGAATGACAACAGAGACTTGGGAGTCAATACAAGTCGGTAATTCACAGGTCACATCAAAGTCATCCACTAAGAGCAGCTTCAGTTTTTCCTGATGCAAAAGCTAAACAGTAGTAACTAAAGCAGTTTCAGTTAACTTAGTGTGAAAGGATTAATGCAATTCATTCAAGGGAAGGAGAAGTCCATTAAATAAAACTGAACTTAATATAGGTGCTAGGGAAGGGAAAAAGGAAATTTCCCACTGAACAGTATGACTTAAATCCTGACATAACTTTTTGGTACTGAAAAAGCCCACTCATGTAGAAAACTAAGACTCATAATTAGTATTATTTTTTTACTTGGAGGACACAAAATTATCAACTAGCACTGACTTTTCTGTCAGATAATAAAGCGTACCGATGCGTAGGTGGAATCATCTTTGCAATAACAGAGAAAACAATTCTTCCTATGTCTCCATCAGAGCAATTACTGAGTCTAAAAACATCTTCATACATAAATCAGGAAAGGCAAAAAACTCCACAGTGCAAGCACTCTCTTAAAAAGAAGTAAGCTATTATGATTCTCACTTTAATGTTTGCACAGAGCAAACTGTACAACAGCCAGTTCCATAGCAGGAACACTGAAGAAGCACTAATTCTTGCAATTAAGTAAAGCAGAATGAAGAGAATTAACTTTTCCAGCTTCAACTCCAAACGACTCCATAGAATGAGCATTTTACAAACTCCCCAGGTAATCCTCCAAATTAATGGGATAAAGGCAACTAAAAATGCTTGATTTTCCCAATTAAACAGTAAATCAGGATACATCATGAAACTGAATGCATAGAACAAAATGACTTGAACAGAAATAGGGACTTGGGGCAGGCAATCACTTCAGCAGCTTCTATTGAATCATGCATACCACACGTAGCACTTCTGATCACGTAATTACCTCTCAACATCAACCAATCAAAATACAGCAGTGGTACACTTTAGCATCTTATATGAATATGTAATATACCACATTTCTATACAAAACATATACATTTATACGTGTACATGGCACATATACATGTATAAAACATAAGTCTGTTTTTGTTTCTGTAGATAAAAAAAATCAGTCCCACACTATCAGCTGGCTAATCTGCATTCCACAGTTCCTTTTACAAATCATAGCAATTATTGCGCTAGATTGTTGAGACCATTAGCTACCTGACATGTTAAATCTCAGCTCAATAGTAAATCCTACAAATTTTTTTTTAAAAAAGCCTCCTTAGAATTGACATTTTTGTACAAGAATCTTGGCTCTGCCTGTAAGGGAAACCTACTTCTTACATACGTGGTTGCTGACAAAAAGTTTGAAACCACAAAATGCAAGTGTTAGAAACAGAAGCTCCAAATGCATTTAGTGTCATTACTCCGTCAAATCTTGACTTTTTCAAGGCCTTGACACTGCACTTCTGCAGCTAGTCAATTCTCAGATATTGATTTCAGCTGTAAGTAAAACACATAAGAATAAGGAACAATTATGCATCCAGCAGTAAGGCTTCCTATTTACTGAATCACAAGTGCTAAAAAATACCATGAAAGGGCTGGCTACTAAAAATTTAACATTTGTTCAAATATTTTCAAGTTATGGAATCCTTACATACAGAATCATGCTTACTCTGAATGGAAAATCATATTAGGTAAAGTTTTACCATCAGATTTACCAGATTATGATCACTGTTTCAGCCAAAGTTCTGAAGCAGCCTGATCTCAGCCAGAAATCAAAGCTCTGCAGTATTTTAAAAGTGACTATATGAATTTTTAGCACAGCCTTGTTGCCACACGTACAATTACTCCATAAAAACAGAGCTCAAATGCAATCTATTGCTCACCCAGGATAATTAGCACTAGGAGAACTAAGTTAACCCCGGTGGCTGGTCTGCAGTCACGCGAGCCAGCCGCTACAATGCTGTTCTACAGTTCCCCCAGAGCATGGTGCGTGTCACGAGGAATAAACAATTTTTAATACCAATCTTACTTAGCAATCCAGAGAGGGAGATCCATTGTATTAATTATCACCATCTACTCCAAAAATCTTAGTGATATAAGTGATGAAGGTTTGATTCCCAAAATTTAAGTTTCACTTTATGAAAAGCTTATATCTTCTCGCTTTAGAGAGAGGTGTCACTGTGTATCAAATTAATTCAGAAAAAGAAGGAAGAAATTGATTACCTGTGAATATATATTCAACAGCACAGGTATCATCCAATTTGTTAGAATTAAGTGTTAACAATATTTTACATTATAGCTACTCTAAGACCTTACAATGCATAGGCAGTGACCAGTAATGATTTATTTTACCTAAGTGGAAGTCATGCATCTGCCACAGTGTGAGACTTCATCTTTCAGGTAATCCCCCACTGTGGGGTTTAACCAGCTCTACTGTCTATCACATCACAAACATAAAGCCAACAAATAATAAAACCAAAGCACAGGCTTAGACCCCGTGGCAGAACATCACCTACATACCCTAACCAGAATGGGATGCTCAGTTCTCTGCTTTGATCATGCGGTAAAAACCAGAGAGGTAGGGTGTTTTCATGAGATTGTTTTCTGGGCATTTCTTTGGTTTGTTTTATTTTAAATATCTGCACTTGCTCGCCTTGGCCTTGAAACAATGGTATCAAGTTAAAGCTCAGTGTCCTTTTCAAACTCTGGCTCTCCTCCCCTTGCCAACCTTGCATGGTATTAATAGCTGCAAGCAGAGGAGCAGGCATTAAAAATACTCCCTTAAAAATCTCAGGAGTGTTCGTGCTTCTGGTGCGGGACCAAAGCACCCCGGGTGCACGACAGCAAGCTGCAGCACATTTTACACACATCAAACACGGCGTCAAGTGTTCATCTAGATTAAAGAAAAAAAAAAACAAAAAACAAACAAACAAAAACACACCAAAAAAACCCCTGCAACAGACAGCAATATACAATTTCCGTATCTCTCAATATCGAAAACTGCAAGCACGCAACTGGGGCCCGCCGAAGCCGTGACCCCTCGGCGCAGGGCAGAGGCCCCTCGGGGCGGGCCCCGCTGCAGCCGCACCTGCGCTGCGCCCCGAGGCCGCGGCTCAGCCTCACCTCGCCGGGCGGCGGCAAGCGCCCAAGAGAAAAGAAGCAACGTAGGCTGGAGCGGGACGGAGCGGCGGCGGTGACCCGCTTCCCCCGCCGGCACCTCGGCGCCCGGGCAGCCTCAGCCGCGCTCCGCTCCCGTGCCCCGTTATCCGGCCAGCCCGGGAAGCCCTCGCGAAGAGAGCGAGGAGAGAAGGAAAAGCAAGGGGAGGAAGGGGAGCGCTCACACTTCTGTAAAAGACAGTAAGTCAGCACTTACGGCGGCACGCACACACTGCCCCTCACTTGTAGATCGGCGCCGCTGAAGAAAACTGCGCCGCGGCCGCTCTCGCCGCGGCGCCGCCCCCCCCG
>WBMY01018383.1:494026-514789 GCA_013397315.1 Donacobius atricapilla | reverse complement strand
CGGCCCGAGTGAGGGAGCGTGGCAAAGAAGTTTGTTCCTGCGAAGTTCCTGCGATCTATTGTGATGCCCAGAGAGGTGGTGGAGTCGTCGCTTCTGGAGATGCTTAAGAGGAGTCTGGATCCGGTGCCTGATGCTAGGGTGGTTACAATGGCAGTGCTGGGCTGACAGTTGGACTTGATCGTAAAGGTCTCTTCCAACCTCGAGGATTCCGTGAAGTGTGCTGAGAGCTGCCGTGGGTCTAAGGTTAGCGAAACAGCATGTAGCAACACTAAAGCAATGTCCAGGTTACAACAAAAAGTCTCAGGAGGTTCAGGCATAATTTTCTTGATGGCCTAAGCTGTGCAATGACGGCCTTAGGCTAAGTTTGTGTTTATGCAGCGTGGTTTATAGACGCAAACCAAATAGAAGGTGTGTGATTTTAGTGACTGGCCACAACTTTTAACTCTGCTGTAACTCTTTTTAGCACTCTGTCCATGGTATTATTTGCTGCCACTTCTTTGGGCTTGACATCCTGGATTTCAGTGGTAGTAGAGGCAGCACTTCCCTCCAGGATCTGTCCACTTGTCATGGTAGGACATGAAGTAGATTGACTCCATACAGTTGTCAGAAAAGAAAGAAGGCTTTATTTACAATTCCAACAGTTTCTTTTATAACATGCTGTGCTAAAAAGGTATGTTTTTGGTCCATCGGACTGACACTCCTCTCTATTGGTTAAGTAATAGGAAACAACACCTGAGGACAGTTGCTGTGGGAAAGGGAACGCTGTTTACTTAACCTGTTTTGAGAAATGGAGGGATATGTTTTGAAAAAAGAAACTGTTGACAGCTTTCCCTTGGGAAAGAAGCTAGCAATGGTTAGAAAGCTAAAATTCTCTCAGGCTCAGAAATATCAAGCCCACATCCACTTGGATTTCAGTGGAGAAAGTTCATATTGTGGTAGTCTCCCGGACCCGGTGGAGTAGCTGCTGGGGATTCAGCACTAAAGTTGTGTCTTCACAGTGGTGGCACTGTCCATAACATGAGGCAGAGAGGAAAAATTTTTTGCTCATCATTACAAAGCCCCAAGAAATAAATTATGCCTATATGATTTCTGGGGAGGAGAATCTTCCAAATGCCAGCAATGTTGGAGACGCTTACCTGGCATGTCTGATGCATGAGGGCACAGCAGCCTTCAGGCTCCCTGTATGCCAACATAGGAGCCTGTATCCAGGGCAGATTTGGTGACTCCACAGGAAATGCTTTCTTGACATCAAGCTAATTCCCTGACCTTCCTCTCTGTCCTCTACTATATACAGTTGCTGGCTATTTATATATGTGATGAATATGATTCAGAATTAAACATGCCAGGAAGAGACTGCTTCTTTCAACCTAATAATTTAAAAAGGAATACAGCATGATTGCTTTGTTTCATCACCACATGAAAGAGAACTATTTATTGTGGTTGGCTTAATAGTAACAAACAAAATATTTTCTTCCCATCCATGAAAAGCAGTCTTGTGTGTCTTTATTGCCTTCATCCAAAGCATGCTGGAGTCAGTACTATTATGTATGGGTTTTCAGTTAGCACGTGACTGCAAATCTAGTAAGCTGGATCAGAGCAAGAGTGCTTTTGGGCTACAATGCTGCGCATTGTACAAAACTTGGGCACCCCAGGAGAGTCTATATGGTGCTCCAGACCTTGGGAGGCAAACACTTGAGTAGCACAGCTGAAGCATCCTGGCATGAGTCCACTGCTGTGGCTGAACGTGTGGAGCATGGACATAGTGAGATTTTTGTGGTGTCATTAGGTTACTGCTCATGTGAAACTGAGTGATAGATAGTTTACATAGCCAGCCTTTTAGCAAAGTTCACAGGCATGGCTCCAACTGTATGTATCAAGGCTAATCTCAATTACAACTTAAAAATGCCTCTGTCTTTGTCACCCTGGGGATGGTCTGGAAAGTATCGACTGATCGCTACAGCCGAAAGCTTGTGGTGTTGATCTTTATCCTGCCAAAGATCACAGTTCATTCAGCGTTTGCTGCAACCATTCCACTCTGATGGCTCTTTAATTTTTCCTGGTTTTGTTGTTTGTCTAGGCCTTTCATACAGCAGTAATCAAGGAAAAAAAATCAAACTGAGAAGCAGAAACTTAGATTTTTTTAAAAAGAGATAATAATGAGATAATGACTTTTACTTCTCTGCCTTTTATTTTCTTCCTTACTTCTTCTAGTCCAGGCATTTTTGAGTTTTATAAATGTAGGAGGAATACTACAGGATTATGTCACTGGATGTTGAAATTGAAGGGAAGGAAAAGAGTGAAGAAAGAGAATGACAATCGCTTAAATAAGGAAGAGAAATGAAAGACAAAAGATGATGGGGGGAAAGTAGCCTGGAGCCCAAAGTAGAATAAAGCATGGGAAAGAATTGGAGACACCAAAGCAAGAGGTGAATATCAGAATAGATGAGAAAGGGAATAAATGGACTAACAGAGCTTTTTTATATTCTTTCCCTGTTTCTTGTCAGTAGGAGTAGTCAGGAGCAGGTGCCACAAATGGTGCTGAAAGATACTTTCAGGTGCATTCATACTCCAAGATGAATGTCTGTCTGTCTTTAATAGTAAATATGATTGCAGCAGGTGTAAATAATTTGAAATAGTACTGAGTAACTTGAGTATCAATAACAGTAAAAATGCAGCAGCACAGGATGGCCAAGTCTGTGTCCTGCTGGTATCCCAGGTAATGGATGGGTTAGAATAGGTTATTAGGGGACTCAGTTTCTGTTCCTGACTCTTAAAGGTTGCTTGTGTACTTTAATATTATATGGTAATTGCCTAGAAAAGCAGTGTTGTAATAGGGATCGAAATGTAAGTTTCCCTACTGCCAGCTAGGGACCTTAATTGTTGCATTGCAAAGTGATGCCTTGCTTCCCTGGTCCAATGAATGTGGATTGGTTTGTTCTGAATAACAGACTTTCAGCAGACACAATGAAAGGCATTTGTCCCAGCTAGCCTCTGGCCTGGTGATGAAGGGAATTTCCTGGGAACTGTCAGACAGGACTTCACTGTTTTCCTCATGACCCTTCAGGTCTTACATCTGCCTGTTTAGCTGCTGAGATAATCTCTCCTTCCTCCTGTCATGTTTTTGAAAAATGCCAAAATCTAAGTGCAGACCCAACTGCAGCCTAACTCAAGAATTAAATGCTTTAGAGGCCAAGAAGGATGTAATTGGAATGTCAGTAATTGACAACTCGGGTGCTTCTCACACTACTTACTGGAGATTCTGGTCCAAGGAACTGCTGCTTCTGGAGTGGGGGCGTGGGGGCACATGGCCCAGAGCTGTGGGCTCCTGGATAGCAAACCGGTGCAAGAACTTGGGGGCTGCAGCTCTCAACACTCAAAACAGCTTGGCTGTGGTGGATTTATAGCCTGCGATATGTCTTATTCTGGCTGTATTTGGGAAAACACCACATTGTGGATTTGTTTATGTTACACAGCAGTGTGTTCATGGGTGATTCTCTGGCATCAGGAGGCTGACTTATGTCACATGAAATTCCTGCAGGCTGGAGTTTAAAGCATTCTGTTATGATGGGTTTTTTGATTTGATTTGGGTTTTTTTGTTGGGATTTCTTTTTTTTTTAGGTGGAGAGAGGGCCAGTAATGACTGTTGATAACTGCATTCAAATTCTTTGGCAAGTGACGAGTACTGTTCCCCTTTGCTTATGCAGACTACATTTAATATAATGCATTAACACAAAACAAACCTTTCTGCCAGCCAGTGCCAATTTTGATTTAACAAAAGTATAGCACCGCAGTTGAAAGTCTTCATTATCTTCTGAGACTTAATTACTAGTGAATATTCTTTAATTTTTTTTTTACCACAAACTTCACATTCATATGACTTATTTGGATTAAACTGTATATGTACTGCCTTGACAGCCTATTAGTGAGGTATGCCAGAGAAAACTATTGAGTGGTGCTGCTGAAAATGTTAAAAATGTGTTTGGATAGTAATTTGGGTTTGATCTTATGATTTTACTGATGATTTTCCCTGTAATAGCTAAAAGTTACATCATTCTAAGAATCCTTGGTATTTTTCCTCCACAGTTGAGAAAACAATCAGACAGAGTGTGTATATCCTCACAAAAAGTACTGGTGAACAGATCACTGATCTCTCAGCTAAATTATTTACGTGTGTAATTTTTCTTCCATATGCTTTCCAGTAATGCAAGGTTCAGACCTCCTTACAGGCAGCTCTGGTGAAGAACTACAAAATACTCTGAGTGCTTTAACAATTAGACTAATTGTAGTTTACTTGATTCCCTAATGTAATAAACTCTTTCCTTCACATGCCATTATTTGTGGGATAAACCTCTACATTGTACATGTTATTAATTATTTATTCCTTCCATTGCTCTTAAATTATATTTTTTTTTAATTTATTTTGTTTATTTTATTTCATTTAAGAATTAGCTCATGGTTTCTAGCATGATTCATAAGAAAAATCTATTCAATAATTTTAGGAAGCATTTTCTTAAGGCAAATAACATAAGTTTCATCTTCTGTGGAGTTAAAATACCTCTTAAACTGCTTTATTCATATTATATGTCAAGAAATCAATATAGGTTTTTTCTTTCTGATATTAGTGATTGAAAACATGTGTGATACTCTTCTAGAGGATTTTAATTACTTTTTTTGTAGTTAGATAAAACATGGGCTAATTTTCCCCCCTTCTTTAGTGTAATTTCAATGAGTTTACATACCCATATGCAGCACGAGAACTTGCTGTTCTGTACTGACTCTTATACCTTGGCATTTTCCACATACACTGTTTCCTAAGCAAACACACTTTCACAGAAGCAGATTTCTGCAAAAAACTCCACCCCAAATATGGCTATTTGTTATTCTGAGAGGAAAGGAGGAAGAAAGGTTGTATAGTGAACATGATGAACACAGCAGAGTTATCCTTAAGGTAGTAGCTTCAGTCCACGTGAGTGCAGCTGAGAATTTAATTGCCTTTGTCAAGCCCACGGGGAAGGGCTATTACAGCAAGGAAGATGGGTAAACCCTGCAGGGGGATACTGGCTGGGAGGATGGCTGCTAGGAAAGGTTAAATCACAGATCATGGGAAGACGTTTGAAAGAGTCATATATTGCCACAATGTCAGTATTTCCAGTGAAACCTGCCCACTTCCTAAGAGAGTAGTGCTGTTCTTTGTAGATATCAATAAATGACTGAACAGAAAGAACATTTAGAATCCTGACCTTCAGTCCTGCTGAACCGGAGCTGATACTTAAATAACCAAAGGAACACTAATGTGATGAGTGATTTGGTCAAAGGAGAGGGAGGAAGAGACCTGTAAAAAAAGTGCCAAGACATGCTAGCTGATGGGGTTATTTGATGTGATAAAGAGGCGATGTTTGAGAATAAATTTCTGTGGCACCTGATAACAAATAAGAGGCGACAGTGGAAGGTTTCTCCAAGCAAGATGCTGGCAGATGAGTCAGAAAAGCTGGAGAAATGGGAGATAATCTAGCTGTTAGAGACAGCACAACATAATCTTACCTTTTTTTTTTCAGAGTTGGGTGGATTTTTTGTTTAATTTTATTTTGTTTCATTTTGGTTTATTTTGTTTATTTAAAGGAAAACTTTTTTCTAAAAGCCGTCCTTAAGGTCTTTCGATTAAAAGAACCATCTGTGGCAGAAATGAAGATATAATTCCAAGTGACTATTTGCACAGACCTATCTGAAAGTGTGTCTTGCCAGAAAACAAGTGGTTCAGAGCCTTTAGGAGCTGTTTCTGTGCGACAGCTCCAAGCCTTCAGCTATATAACAGTGGTTGACAGGGGGCTGCAGAAGAATGATTAGCACTAAGATTTATTTAAGGGAAATTAATAGAAGGAAAAGATCATATGGGCAGTTTCTTTTCCTAGTTTTCAGTAGTTTCATCACTAGCTCACTCGAGACCTAATGTCTTAAAAAAATAAAATTTTGCTGAAGTCAAAGCAATTTTATCCTTATGTGTAGCAGGTCAGCTGCTTAAATGGTGCTGAATATTACTTGCTTCTGTCACTTTTCTACGATTACAAAACACATAAATAATATTGCTATTGCAGCATCTTCCCAGTGTGAAGCTTGGATGTGAGATTGTTAGCAGGGTTTAGAAAGTATCATTTGCACCGTGGTAAATGTGGACATGGGGATGAATAGGCTCTTGGCCAGCAGCAAATAGGTGGTGATGTGACTGGTTCTGACAGGCGAGGAGGCTGAGCAAACTTGCACAGGGTTTTCCAACAGCAAACGCAAAGTAATACACGCTGACAGTTTCTGGAGAGCAGCTGATGCACAGGAACTTGTTAATGGGTGCTAACTTGATGGGACTCCTGAGCTCACAAGACGATGCCTGAGCTCACAAGAGGATGTAATGTGTGCCACACTACTTTTGCTTAGGTCCTGTTCTATCAGTAATGGCCTGTGGGTATCAGATCTCTATGTATGTGAATGTGTATTTCATTAGACACACAGCATCTTAATATTGCAAGTTATGCCACTGTTAACACTGGCTGGAGTAGTCCTAATTAGAAGTATGGTAAATGTAACAGGACAGAAACAACAGAAAAATGGGAGTACTTGTTATGAAGGGAGTGTGTACTAAACAGAAGCTTGCACCAACAAAACAGAGAGGAAAAGCTTGAAACCAGTCACGTATGGAAATAAGATGTCCCCTCCTGAGCCTTACTGAGACAGGATAGAACAAAATGCTGTGGGGGAGCTATGCTGCAGCAGCCTATGACAAGATTTAGCGCCAATTGCTCAAAGTCAGATAACTGGGGAATTAAACCCTTTTGTCTTTTCCATCCCCTTTAACACAGAAAGATGAATTCAAACATGCAAGGATAGCATGTGCTTTTGATTTGGTGATTGAAATTGAATTATGTTCTCTATGCATGAAAGGTTACTGAATGGACAGTAAGAGGTCAGGGAAAACAAGAAAACACGAGTCTTTTCTGCCTGTCATTTTAAAGAAATGTTATTAATCCACTGGATGTATGAATGTAGTACTTTTTTCCCTTCTAGGTGGTAAACTAAGCCACAAGGAAGAAGGTAAGGAAATACAGATGGAATTTAGAGTAAAAATAATCCCATGGGAGGGAAAAAAGTTTATTAGTATTTGCTGTGTTTTAGCCCATGTTTTCTATAGCAGCCTAGACCACTTAGAGATCTTAATATGGACTCATTTCTGAGCCAAACCCTATTTTCCTTAGAACAGGTCTGATGTATTAATTTTCTTTACCCCAATACTTGTTGTAACTGATCAAGGAAGCTTTGCTAGGGAAAAAACCTTCAGTCTGTTATTCTTGGCATAGTATTAATGGTTGGACAGACCTTACATAGGAAAATTTAGTCCTGTCGGGTTCGAGCCACTCACCTTTGCAATCTGGACAAGATTACTATTGAATCAGGTGTATCTGAAATACGAAAAGCATTATTTTATTGGAAAGTGGCAGGCGAATGAGACAGATCAGGCATGTATTAGGTGTCTACAGCAGTCTTCATCTGGAATTCAGTATGATTTATCTGTGAAATTATGTGTTGTTGATGTTTCATACTGTATTGACAATGTAAATATAGTTGTAGTCCTGGACACTAGGAAGAAAAGTTAAATTGCTATAGGAACAAACATATTCATTTATTTGTGACTAGCTATTTGCTTTCTTATAGCTGAACTTTAGGCTAGCACAGATAAGCCACCAAGATGCAATGTTGGTGTGTTTTGAAGGCAGATGTCAGTTAATTTGCACAAAGAATTATAAAAAAACATGTTTTCTCTTGTGATGAGCTTCTGAGTCAGAGCTCGAACATGCAGTGGAAGAATACTCATCTGTTCTGTCCCACATGGCGCCCTCCTTAACCACAATTTCTTGCTGAACCTCCTATTCATGGGCATTTGGCAATTTTTATAATTTTCCGTGGTCTGAAATGGAAACTGTGGTAACAGATAGCATTTTCTAAGCCTAGAATGGCTAGAATTCCCCAAGGAATCCCTGTATGCTTGGGATTTTTCCCCCTACTTTGTATCATAGAAAATTGACTGAAATACCGTACTATGCACACTAACTTGTACTTCTGGATTTCATTTGCCATTTACAATGAGTAGCTTGCAGTGTTTTAAATGGGTGTAACAGCCAGTGCTCATATTAAGAGTTACTGATTCTGTCTCTGTGAATATTGGCATAATGGATGGTGGTGCCAACTAAAGCTGATTACTTCTTCCTCTTCAGAGCTGCTGTCTCTGTGGAAATTGAAACCCCAGATTTCCTTAATTAATCCTGCCTGTCCAGAAACTGAAGACAATGAAGGCTAAGTATCATGGAGCCTTTTTGGTATGGTCAGCACTTCTTCCTTTTACATACACAGCTTGGATGCAAGCTAGAAGAGATAATCTTTCAGGGAGAATGGTGGGCATTTTAAATGTACCCTGGAACACTTTCACAGTACATCCCTCTCAGGGACTGAATTAATCATTGTGCAAAATGCTTCTGAAAAGGAAATGTTCTCCAACTGTAAACCTGTATGCAGAGAGTACAAAAAAAACCTTAACCACTCTTCTTATCTTGGGTATAGTTTAGGAACTGCTGTTAATAAGGTTTTATTCTAGTGAAAAACCTGAAGATTTCTGCTTATAGGTGAGGATCAGACAGAACTATATGCCTAGGTTAGTAAAAGAATAAAATATAAATCTTGAATTGCATGTTTCCTAAAGAGGTTTCAGTGTGCTCTGTAAAATGTTTAAAACATATCTCCCATACATGAGGATTGTATGAAAAAATTCAATGACTTGCTACATGATTCAGATTATATAAGAAGTCATGGGGAAAAATGCTAATGTTCCCTTTTACATCTTCAAATTCTAGGTTTCACTTCTTAAACTGAAAAAAGTACATATTTGGGGCTTATTCTTCATATTTTAAAAATGAAATCCATGAGTCAGAAGGTTCCAGATTTTCCTTGCTTTCAAAATCTCTGTGTCCCAAAGAAGGGATTTTCATTTTGGTTACTTGTTTTCTTACCACGATGATTGGATGGTAAAATAGGCAGTGAAATAGACACTACTGCAGTACTTTTTTCTTTCAGAGAATAATACAGGCTTTGCTTAAAATAATGTAAGAAATGCATTTGTATCTGAGGATGTGTATCACAGCATTTCCAAGAAGCAGTCTGCTGAAACTTACATTTTTTTAATGAGTAAGCTTAAATACACCTCAATTAAAGCTTTCTCTGATATCACATCAGACTTGCTTTCATTTAAATTAGTGGGTCAGCAAGAAAGGACAGTGGAACCTTTTATTAGCAGCTGACTTCTCCCAAGTCTCATTTTACCTTTTTGGTTCCAACACTGTTCAACTGAAAGGAGATCCTTTTAAAAAATGGAGGTGAGTAACAGAGACAACAGAGAGAAGGCAGCTGCCAGACATCAGCTTCCACTATGTACTTTAAAAATATCAGTATCTTCACTGATACTATACTTAACCATAATGTGGCATCTCTCCTTGTGAAACAGGCAGTCTTTTGTATTTTCTGGTAAGAGCTTTTCATGAGAGAAGTCTAGGATGCGGAGTTGAGTATTTTCTTTAGGTCTGTCTTACATGAAGAGGTAAGAACCAAAAGTAAATATTCATTTAAATTATATTTCACCTTCTGAAATCATTATGATGGTGCTGTTCTCTAAGGAAGTCTGTACTATTTCCCTATAGTCACTGTTTGATGTACCAGAATATCTCAACAGTGAATTTCATAACACCCTTATTTCTGTCAGGAATTCTTCCTCTGTCGGAAGAATTCTGTTGCTCACTCCTCATCTTTACTGATGGTGTTCTTTGAAAAGCTGCAGGATGTCTTAATTTCACTTGAATTTTGGGGTTGAGGGTTAATTAGTGTATAAATGACAAAGACACCATGTGACATCTCTAGAGGATCTATAGCCCCTTATCACATGCATCAGCAAGGACATCTGAGATGTTTTGGGCCATTTCTCCCTTGCCTCCTTGGCAGTAGCTCTTCCCAGCTCTTGCTGGACATACACAGATATTTTTGTTGTTCCGGTAACATGAGAGAAGGTGGTTGATCATTAGTATATGATGAATTACAGAGCACATACAGACTAACAGGGATACACTCACTATAGAATACTAAATAATGGATGTGGTTGATATTTTTTTAATGAGAAAGTAGAATAACAGAAAAGGTCTGTTGTTAAAGCTGTGTTTTCTTTGAGATATAATACAAATGAGCTGCTTGAGAAGCAGATGACATACGTAATTAATCCCCAGTGTAACTTTACTGGGCTCTGTTGATTTGCATGAGATTAATTTTCTTAATTCTTTTGGGGAGAGAAAAAAAAAAGTTGAGAATTACGTAGCAGAAGAGGTGTCCAGTTACTTTCTTATGTATGAAACTTTTATGTCAGATTTAGTAGTTCAAATCCTTTAATTTAATGTTGGGAAGTTAAAGGGAAATAGAAAGTAGAATTTAAAGTTGTTGTCATGGATTGCAAATATTTAATGACTATTTTTCCAAGCTGTATTATTAATGACTTGTTTTATTCAGATTGTGTAAACGTAAGAAGGAAGCCCAGCCCTTCCTTCAGTATTCTGGAGCTTTTTGCTTAGAAATTTTAGCTTGAGAGGCTTGTGTTCTTCCATATGGGTACGATTTTTCTGTTTTCTTATTTTTCTGTATTGAGTCAGAGGGTTGGTGAAACCAATTCATAAGGTGTTTAACCCCTTGTTAGGAAAAGTCACACAAAGAAATAGATGAGAACTGTGGTGAGATCTTTCATTAAGCATGCTGTGTGACAGAGGTAGGATTCAGTGACAGAGGACTGGAACAATTTGAAATAGCCTTATATCAAAAACTTCATTGGGATATGTAAAATTAAATACTTAGAGTTATTAGAAAATTTTAAAAAAAGAGATACATTGCAATCATTATAAACCCTTTTATCACAAGGCGAAGTGGCTGCACATCTTGCAAGCATTAACAATTCAAACTTAGATACTAGCCTACAGAGTAGGACTTGCAAGACATCTAGCAGTGACTTGCAGCATGAATTTTATATTTGCTAGTACCACATGAATAACCCACTGATTTCTGTAAGGAAGTTTTTCCCAGATGTGTGTATGGCATTTTGGCAGGAGATGGATTTCCTGTTCTCCCTGCAATGAATTGAGTATGGCCCAAAAACTTACTTCATCTTGCTTGTGCCACCAGTATTTACATAATCGCAGTTTCTTGATCACAACAAGCATTCAAATGCTGCATTATTTGTGTTATGATATAAAGATGGGTTTCACTACAGTGAAGTTCTCTTGAATTTCCGGGTAGTTGAGATGTGAAAAATAGAAGATATCCCAGCAGGGAAGAAGAGTAGAGGAATCACGGCAGGAATGCAGTACTGCAGATAAGTTAGTTCAAGTAGTGTTTGGATCTTGCACAGTTTTGTTTTTGCTCCTTAAAATCACCAGAAGACACAAACTGCTATTGTAATGTGAGACTTAAAAAAATAAAAAAAAGAAAACACAATTTAACTACCTAAATGAGCTGTTCCTCAAGTGAATTAGATGCCATTAATTTCTACCATTTAGGTAAATTCAGGAACTCACATATTATTTCAAAAATTTGTTAAGGATGAAGTTCACCTAGATATTTTTCACTTATTTTCTATCATTTAATAATTAACTTAATCAGGAAAAATGTTGTACTAGTTTACAAATATGGTATTGCCTGAGAAAACCCACATACAGAGCACTGTCTAGTGCAGGATATCACTAACATAAAAGCATTTTGGCTCATATTCCACTTGCCTCTGCTCAACTAATTTAATATGAATTATGTTGCATAAAGTGCCAGACCAGGGGCTCCCATGGCAATATAATTTTGCAATTACATGACAGACCACGGATTGAAAATTGTGACAACAAAATTGGATGCACTGAAATTCAGGTAATCATTTGTGAGAACCATTTACCTGTAAGAGGAATTGTTTATCTTCTTGTTTTGGGTGACATATTTATTAAATAATTCAATCCAGTCTGTTCAATCCAGTTGCTCTCACAACTGCCATTTTAGGTGCCTTAAGAACATCCTTTAGCTGCAAGGAGCCTTTGCTCGGGTTCTGCAGAACCTCAGAGCTGCCCAGGTTTCTTAAGCCAGTCACAGGTATGCAAAGCACAACTAACAGGTGATTAATCTGACTGTCATTAAGACAAGAAGGCAAAAAAAAGCAGCTTAATTATGTATGAGAGACAGCTAAAAGGAACTTATACACAGATATTTATGGCTTGCTGAGGAAGGACAGAAGATTGAGCTACAAGATGGTTTGCCTGTTGTTTTTATGCAAAGGCCATATTTTGCTTCTTCTGCAAGCAAACAAACATGAATTTGGCCCCAAGGTTGTTTATTCAGTGTTGGTGTATCAGCATTAGGTTTCTGATGCAATCTATTTAGCATTAGGGTAGGATTAAGAGGAACTGTCTTAGTTAACTGAAGATGTAGCAATTACAAGCTGCATTTCATCCTGCACTTAACAAAGATAAAGATGGTCCTCAGGTACTTGGAAAAGAAGAATTTTTGATTAACACTGTATATTCAACAAAAAAAGCTTAATTAGGCATCAAAAAAAGCCACATCACTGTAAGGTTTTATACCCTCTTTGAAGAAGCACTTTAAAAAAAATTGGAACCTCCCTCTGGGCATATGGATTTTAGCTGAATGTTTGAGGCCTTACCAAATTCCCAATTCTCAGACCTGCTCTGAGGAAACAGCAAGCATACTCATACTCATTTCAAAGTACTTCCTGATTTTGAAGGCTCCATTTTTGCTTTCCAGGTTGGCCACTTAATAAACAACTAAAAAAAACAAAACACAAATTTTTCAAAATTTATATACCGAATACTATCCTGGATACTTCTGCTCTTTCTACCTCTGTTACAACTGCCAAAGAGAACATACTGCTGAAGGAAAATGAGAAAAAAAAGTAGCTCATTCTTTTGAGATAATGAGGAGTGAACTAAAGGAACATGATAGGAATGTTCACAGACCTGGCAACCTCTGGTTTCAATCTGGGTGTACCATTTCAAGAGCAAGAAGTAGCTCTGACGGAACAAAAAGTTCTACTCACATGAGGCATTCAGGAATTGGTGTGAGGAGTAACAGTTTTGGGAATGGTGAGGAGAGGTAGACTGTAGCAAGACAGTAGAGCTGAAGAGAAGACTCTCCAATGGAAAGCAGTAAGCCAGACTGCTGTACCTCAGCTCTATCAATGCATTCTAGATATTCTAGGGAAAACAAACACTGAAACATAAAAGGCTCTGTTACTGCTCATTTAATTCACCTGGGATTGTGGTTTCCATTCTTTTACTTTCCAATATGTTGAGCAAATGCAAGAATACATAGAAATAAAAGAGTGTTTCCCTTGAACAGATATTACTAAAATATATATTTTTGATTCCACATTCCTGGTAGATATCATTATATTCTTTATTAACATGACCAACAAAACATTTTTGTTGTTATTTCCTCAATTCTTCTTCTTATTCTTCTTCTTCTTTTGCATTTTATGATTTCTGTGAGATAGTTTGTACTCATTTTCAGCCATTTGGGAACAATGTTCTGTCTAACACCAGAACAAATAAACTGGCCTGTGTTCTGCTACCTTGTAATAATAACTATTTAGAACATGTTTGTACCTGTTAAGGAAATAAATTAATGTGAACAGGCAAGCCTGGCAGAGAAAAGAATTCTCTTCCAACCTTGTGTCTTGTCTGGTAGCTATTAAAACTTTCTTTTTGAAAATAAATGGTTTGTTTATTTAAGAACAATTATATGACCATTTTGAATTACAAGACTCTCACATGCTTTTCATGTGGCCGGAAAGATTTATTGCACAAAGAAAGGCCATGGAAAAGTGGTGGAAATGAAATACAGTATTTGCATATTGCTGACAGTATGCTAGATGCTTCCTTGTTCTGAAGAGCATTCAATCCAAATAAACATATAAGTGCATTAGATGTACAAAGACTTATTTGATTCTTCATTTTATAAATTACAGTATAGAAAAGGAGTCAAATCTTGTATCAGAATATGTCAAAAGCACCCTAACTCAGCCAAAAGATTTCATGAGGGTTCTTATAAATAAAGAGGATGGATTTATGCTGCAGTACATAAAATAATTTATCATAGATTTTATGAGCACAATCTGTACATTTTGAAAGTCTTTTTTGTGTGTGTGTGTGCTAAAGAACTAATTTTCCTATACATAAATCCTCCTTGTCTTTTATTTTGGTGAAATATGATCTGCCTTGATACTCTCCAAATTCATGAGTTAATCTTTCCATTTTCCTGTGAAAAACTTAAGATGTTTTTACAAATTCTACATAATGGCATTCTGGGGTTTTTTTCCAAATAATTAAAGCTTTCTCCTCTTAAAATGGAAAAAGAATTTGAAAATCATTGTGGAAAACACTGTACTTTCATTTATTAAAACTACTTCAAAACTTCCATCACATTATTAATAACCCATACCTACAGACATATACATGGTTACATTGCAATCCATTTTGAGTTCTGTAACAAAATTGAATAAAAATACTTTATCAGATTAATGTCGAATTTCTCTCACTCTGTCTCTCATTCCTTCCCTTTTCCTTTCCCTTACCCTTTTTACACCCACACACATAGGGTGATAGGCCTTCCTCTCACATACCAAATGTAATTTGGTGTAATGAATTAAAGTTCAAAATAAGCAATTATGGAGCTGTTCATTGGTCCTCTCATGCATGGGTACAGGGATGTGCCAAAGGCCAGAAATCTCTAGCATAGTATCAGTTGATACATCAAGAAAAAGGCTGGATTATCCAGAATACCTGCTAATACCACAAAAAAAGAGACTTGAAAACCTCTATACTGCAGATTTGCATTGGCACAATTTTTAACTGTGACATGGTTTTAGCTGCCTGAACCCTGTTTGTTCTCCACTTTTTTGGTTTAGGTGTAACATAATTTGTCTTACTGTGAATGATTGTTTCATATGAACTCTTTCCTCCCTCCAGTGGTTCCAAACATCCTCCTTCCCTTACTCCATGTAATTCTTTAAAGGATTTTTTACAAGCTTTTGTTTCAGGAGGATGAAAATGGAAGGAAAAATTGCCATGCGGAGAGTTACCATTCAGCTGACCTATATTCATAGCAATGTGGTTATAAACTGAACTTTACCAAAACTTAGTTTCAGTTATCTTAGGCGTGATTGAAAGTGGCTCCCATGTTCAAAATTATGTTTGGACAGGGGGAGAGAGAGTGGCAGTTCAACCACAAAAGCAAAATTATTTTAGGAAAGCAAGTTTAGGTCCATATTTTCTTTTAAATCTTCATTTGCATCTGCCCAGCAGAAATGGACTAAATTTCATTGGATAGCTTTCTAGAGAGTATTCCTATCTTCTCCATGGCAGCAAGCACTAATCAGTAGCTCTTATTATTACTGGCTATTTAAGTCTATTGTAGTGCAAGGCACAAAAGCCAGGGGTAGGCAACATCTCTCTTACCATTATTCTTGTACAAGGAAAATATGGATATGCAGCTTGAGATGGAAAAAAGCCTAGAGAGCCTGGACAAGTACGTAGGAAAAGGAGAGGTAGTGACTGAACAGGACATTCAAATTTAGAGGGTTGTGAAGTCTAACAAATACAAAAAAAAGGACATGCCTTCTGTTCAAAGCTTAGCTCGCATTAAAATTAGTTGCAGCTTTTGTTAAAACTCCAAATGTCAGTATATTAAAGTCCTTTAAAAAAAAAAGAAAGAAAAAAGAAAAAGAAAAAGCAAGGCATTACAGTGAGCAAGAAGGAGAAGAGCATAATTACCGACCATCTTAAAATTTCAGATTGAAATGTTGTGACCAGCCCTAGAAATGCTTCAGCAAACAGCACACAATCTGCTTCTCTATGCTGGATTCAATTGTTTGTACCCTTGTAGCACACCTTCTCTTTCTTCAGTTCCCTGCCTCATTCTTTAAACCTTTCATGAATGCTATGTACACAACACATGCAACCATTACATCAGAGGGATTTGCAGGAAACACATTTCTAAAGTCTTGAACCTTTTACAAAGCAGGTATGTTCCATCCACTGAGTAAACCTTATGCTTCTATTTGAGTAATGTTTTTTTTTAAATTGTGTAAATACAATTAATTTTCATTTTTGAGACAGCACAGTAACAATACTTTGGTTTTTAAGGGTGAAAGGGTTTGGAGTTACCATAAAATAAAAAATTCTCCGTCCTAATAAAGATGTCCTTATTCCTAGGTGAACACTTGCCTTTAAAAAAAAAATTGACCCATTCGCATTAATATTTGTATCTAAAGGTCCATAGGCTAGCTTGTCTTTTCACTTGCATTTCATAAAACTACTGGTTGCAGAGGAATTATTCCAAATTTATACATACATAGATTGAAAAGTAAAAATCTGCCCATTTTAATTTGGAATGAATTTCCTAAAAGATTAATTGCGTGAATCGTGTTGATAGAACATTTAAACAACATTACGTTCAAAGTCCGCAGGTCTGACCTTCATGACAACGGATTTTAGGGAATACCACCACCCATGCCAGGTGTACCAAACAATCCCATTGTCTGTCTTGGCAGTGTAGGGACCTCTGTAGTACACACCATTCAGATTGGCAGAGTGACACCTGGTGGGAAAGTAAAGGGAAACAGCAATAAGACCTGCTGAAAAGTTTCAAGCATTTGTTATTTATTTCTCTGCAAGTCAAAAATTTTGCCATGTTCATGCCAGCCTAATTTGACAGCTGCATAAATTTACATTTGTGGACTCTGTGCACACAAACAACAGTGGTTTAAGTAGGGAAGAACTGCAAATGTTTTTTGCGTCTTTTAACCAAAAGTGCTGCTTGTTCTTTCCATGTTTTCTGACGTTACTAGCTCTTGGAGCTTTTCCTGCTTATTTTTTTCAGTGGAAAATTCCTCCAGAGCTGTTCATCATGGATGACAGCAGGGCATACAACATACTCGGGGAAAGAAATACGGTTGTTTTTCTGTTGTTCCAGAGTAGCTCCCCTTAAGTTTTCCAATTACACCACATGGTATTTTGTATGACAAAACCTGAATACCACCATCAGTTTGCCTATCCACCTGTGGACTTCTATTTACAAATAGATGAGTTCTGGCAACTAATTACACATGTGTAACAATTCACTGATCACCAGAGCTGGCATTTGATTTGACTATACAAAGTTGAGGGGTTTTGTTGTTTTTTAACAGACTGAAGCAGAAATGCAATTACAGTTTATTAAATACAGTGGTTGAAACAAACTAAAAAACCTAATAAAACCTAAAAGGCTAGAAAAGGAAACAGCACAACCTTGATACTTGCCTGGTTTCTAAGAGAAACAAGTTCAGATCTTTATGTGACCATACAGAGAGCAAACTGTTGCTTTTGCAGCACATTGTGATGAATCAGCTTGGTTTATCTGCCAATTCAGTATTTCATTATAAATTCTGTTAATATCTAGCTGTTGAACACCATGATGGATCCCAAAAGCAGACTTCAGAAAATAGCAAACAGAAAACATTCCAAATAAACCTTAGGAGTTTTGTTACTGGCAAATCTTAGTCTTTTTGGCTTTGCTTGCACTTCATTAATGAAGTTTTTGAGAACTGAGATAAAAACTATGAGAAAAACCTCCATAGGTTAAATATCATCTATATACCCTTACTTATTGCTTACAACTTTTAAAGTCAGTTTTGATAATGTGTTAATTGAAAGCTTATAAATTCATCAAAAGACATCAAAAGTGAGTTTGTTTTTGAGAATGACAAACTTGTATCAGTGCTGAAATAATCTTTCTAATCATACAAATTCTGCAATGAGCAGGTAGTCTGCCTACTTTGAATCAAAACACAGATTTCATTAAAAGAATCATAAGAAGGCACACCATTTTTTTGCCAACAGCAATATGAGCCAGTAAAAAGTCTTAATTAGTGCTGGGAAGCATGAGTAGTGAAAATTACAGTATTCAGTATCTAACTAGATGCTGTCTGAAGTAACTGTACATAGTAAATTAACAACTGGCATGTGATTATTGATATGAAATTGTGAAAAAACATTCATTAATCACGAGTCAATAAATACCTTAAAGTTAGCCTGTGTTCCTCCTATCTTTCCAATAGGCCAATATAAAAAAAGTTTAAAACTACACTGCAATAGTTTCAAAAGTACAGCCAACTCTCAACTGCCCATGGGTGTTTTATCTGAATTATGTATTAACTGTGTGACAGATGTGGAGAGATGGGAGTTGGTTTTCTGAAGAACCCTTTGAATTCTGTCTGGATTTACTGGCTTCACTGACCCCGCATGAATGTAGTTATGCAGTCTCTGGGATGATTGGTGGGGCAGGAAGCTTGAGTTAGTGATATCTGGCCCAAAGTTGTTGCCTAACAGATCCCTGTTACCATCCATACAAGGTATAACTAAAAATGGGAGTGCTGGGAGAGAATAAGCTGATGTCCCAACTGGAATTGTTCACTCTCACTGCTTATGAACCTACTGAGCTTTGCAATGCCCTGGGTGCTGGAAAGCTTGTGACCTGCAGGTAGTACCAGAGTAAACCCAGCTCTGTGGATTTGCATTCAAGATAAAAATTTCTGCTAGAGCTTTGCTTACAAAAGGGACCATTTTTCTGCAGAAGTCCACGACAACAAATGCTGAGCTGGAACGAGACTGGTGGCTTTAAACCAGCTCTGAGCTACTTCCATGGGGCCTCACTTGTGTGTCACATCACTTGGTTTTCATATTATCTGGGCTTTTCTGTATTTCATTAGCCCTGATAGCATAGAGTTGGCTATAAACAATTCCTTCATAGCTGGGAGCTCTTATGCAAACCAGCCGAGAGCACTAATTCCTTCTATATTTGCTAATCTGTGCATGACAAATGTGTGTTTCTGAATGCTTTTCTTTCTCTGCCAGTACTGTTCTTTTGAGTAGGACTTAATGATACTGACATTTTCTAGTATTTTGCAATTTTCAGTTTTATGTTAGGCTTAACATTAAAAAGTCAATAACAAAGCAGTGAAATAACGCTATTAGTAACTAATTTTTATTATCAAGCTAGACTGGCACTTTAAGAGCATGAGCTACACAACCATAATAACAGCTAGCCTAGTAGGAGTCAGCTATCTTTAGAAGTTATGTAGCACCAACTACAAGGTATAAATAACTGTCAAGTTCTGCTGTGCAGCTGATTTTGCACAGTGGCCATTCTTTTGTCCAGATCAATCCAATATTTTTTAAAAAAGGCAAAAAATGTATTCAGTGGTCTAAAAGTGATTAGTAATCCAGTCTTTATGAAACCCATGGCAGGATACCAGTTTTATGTGATTTGAGGTCGATACTCCTTTAAAGCTACAAAAGTTCTGATTTCATGGGAAAGGAAGCTCCAACATAGTTGCCTTTCCCTTTTATGTCTTAGCTTTACTGAGAAATGCAAAGAAACTTTGTCTACGTGTGACTTTTTCCAAGTCTCAAACATTCTGCTGACTGGCTATCCATGCAAATATATTAAAATGTATTAAAATAAGTAGTGAACTGTGAAACACTGAGTTAATAGCTACATCATTTCAGCTAAGGTGATCACAGACTACTTATGAAAACAGAAGTTGGCAAATGAGGAGTTAAAAAGAGAAACAAAGGGTGACACAACAGAAACAATGGAGTTGATCCAGCCTGGCACCTCTTGCCAAGTGAACTGAGATCACAGTGAGAGAGTAGTATGCCTCCCTGAGCTGTATTTTAAACCTCTCTATTACACAGCTAGGTTGCAGAGTTTCTCTTCGTGGCTATATCTGTCTAATTATTTACAGGAGAGGACATAGCTGATCTGTACAGGTGAAGGCTACCAGATTTATCCTTTCTTTTTGATGTGGTATATTGCATGTAAGTAGAATTTTTAAATTCTCTTATTGAATCCTTTTTAAAAAAATCTTTCATTCAGTCCAGACATTCACACTGACAGAAACTGAGTGGACACATTACCATCTCCATTTGGAAAGAATAACAGGAGTGAGATTCTGTGAAGTGAGGTGAAAAAAATGAGTCCTGATAACATGGCACTAGTTTAGCTTGTCTGATATTTGCAGTGCTGCCACGTTTGGTCTAGTGCAACACAAGAGAAATGCAAGAATGAAGTACAGCAGGGATATATCTGCAAATTCTACATGACCTACTTGTGTAAAGACTAGTTACCTCAGAGGAGCAGAATTATCTCCTCCCCACTGCCTGATAAAGACAAACCTGTGGCAAATGCCATTATCACAGACCAGCCTGAGCTGCACAGTAGGTGCTGTCCCTTCTAGGGTGAGCCTCAGTTTTACCGGCACTGAGATCTCTGCTAGGGGACAAGGGCACGTTGCAAATAAATGAACAATCCCAATCTATTTTCTACCATATGTTGTTATTTTCTGAATACACATGGAGCAGAATAGTTGATGGTACCCATATAAAATCAAAATACCTGTTAAACCACCAGCCAGCCTTTTCCTCTTCGGCACAGTTCCCTTCATAGTTGTCATTATCCCTGTCTCTAGTGCTGAATTTCATTCCTCGATGATCAGCCCACCATTTTACTTCAGGATGAAATCCACCAGTAAGGGAATCACCAGCTGTACCAGAGTATTCCCCACAATTCATCTCATAAGAATGCTAATAAAAATGTGAAGAAAGA
>WBMY01018383.1:480475-494011 GCA_013397315.1 Donacobius atricapilla | reverse complement strand
AAAAAAAAAAAAAAGAAAAAAAAAAAAAATCCAATATGTGTTTAGCCCTTAGCATGTCAGAGAGTGAAACCAGAAAGATGAACCTAATCTGTTCCATTTGCTGCCATTTTTATGCTAAGAAATGTCATGCTACTTAAACATGATGTACTTAATACTGAAAGGCTGTAGAGATGCTTAAAGGACAAAATTTGTCATTATGCTTATGTATAAATGACATAATGAAAACAACATTAGGGCCAGTTTGCAATATACATTAGCAAATCAGAACATCATGTACCATTATTGTTGGTAATATCAACAATACCAGAAAAACTGCTTTTATCCATGTCTGCTAAACCAAATGATTCCTATCTCTTACAGAAAGCATGAAATTAATCTATCAGAGTAACCCACTTTTATTAGGTAGTTACTGAAAATTATGTGTAAGAAAGAAAATATGGTATTAAGGTTCTACACAAATCTTTATGGAAATTAGGGAACCTGTATGTTTATTGTTTTCTACAGAATCCACATTTTCATTAAAACTTTAGTCATTTAATATTTTATTACCTCTTCTCCTGCGACTCTGAATTGTGCATACTGTGCAAAACGCCGTTCTCCTTCAAAATCAGTTAAATCAATTCTTAAAGTGTAATTCCCTTAAGAAAAAAACAAAACAAAAAACCAAAACAAATTATTTTAGTTAAACTACCCTACTCACTACTTTCCAGAACTGGGCATTACAGTAGAAGATGAAAAGAAAATGTTTTTATCATGAATCTCTATCACCTCAGCATGTTTTATGGGATTTATCTTCTTTCTTTATGCATACTAAAGCATATATTGCTATTCTTTGCCTTTGTTCACCTGATTCAGCTTAGAAAATTTTAGAATTTTCCAATACAAATTTTCAAATGTAGGAAAAAAATTGTAAAAAAAGATGGCCTTACAGGTTTTACATTTTAGTATGATATTTGAAGTGATATCATAGTGAAAATTGACCAATAAATGTCCACCTATGAAAATTAGATTTTTATTCTCTGAAAATAAGAGTTGTACTGGGATCACATCCTGATGGCACTGATTTCCATATGATTTAGATGGCTAAGCCACTGGATAAGTTTTGTATCTGCAGCATTCTACAACAAAGCAGAAATTACCTTACGTTGAGTGATGATTGGAAAGATGGAAATAACTTTCTACAAGTGGCCCAATCAACAGGACTAGACTAGAATTACTTCTATGTAATAGCCCACACAGCTAAAAAGCCCTGACTAAGTGTCTTGGCACAGCATATACCTGTCCCTGGACTGTTAGTGATGCTGATGGAAAATGGATAGAGACAATTCATTTAAGGTAGGCTCCTGTCTCCTGTTCCCTGCTTGACAGGGGCTCTCGGTATGCCAGTGGCCTAAGGACAGTTTTGAACCTTTTGTTAGAAAACATATATTCAAATATGTTCTCTTCTGAAACTTAGAGAAGTCCATGCAGACTAACAGCGGGACTAGGGATTTATGGTAACAAAAAGGGGAAACAAAAAAAATGGCCTGGAAAGATCAAAGAAACAGAAACAATAAGACTATTGTTACAATACAAATCTTACCTTGATTAGTCAAATAATGAAGATTTTTGTTTCCAAGCCAAAATTCACCATTTTTCAAAACAAAATTTCCAAAGCCTTCTTCATAGTCAGCCCAGACTCTGAAAAGGGTATAAATTACTAATTTCTCAAAAAAGCAAGTTTGTTTGGATGTTTTATAATACAATTTTAGATCACAGAATAACTCAAACCAGAAGGAACCTCAGGATGCAAGCTAGTCCAGTGCCAGTCTCAAGCCAAAATCAGCCATGAGATCAGGCCAGGCTGTTCAGGGCTTGCCCGTTCAGATCTTGAAATGGAGGCTGCACATTCTTTTTGGGCAACCTGCTAACTCTTTTTCATGGTGAAAAAGTTTCTCCTTATATCCAGTCTGAACCTCTCTTGTTTCAACTTAGGTACTTTGTTTCTCATCGTCCCATTAGATACATCTGTGAAGAACATTTTTGCTCAAAGAGCTCTCAGATTGCTTACTTTTTTTTTTTTTCTTTTTTTTTTTTTGTAGAAGACAATCAGTCCTTTCCTCTCTAAGTGTCCTTGCTCCAACAGTTGTTAATGCCTTTGACATTGAAGTGTCCTCGTGTCAAATGCACAAGTTGTCAGAAAAAGATTGGCATGGATGTCTCACAGAAGACAGCCAGAACCAGAAGTGGTATCTCATCTGGAGGCTGTTCCACAGGATAACCATTCCTTCCTTCCTTTTTTCTGGGATAACAACTTACTCCTGTATTTCTCAAGTTCAGATTTAACAGCTCCATCTGGTTTAATGGTTTTACTCTTTGTTTCCAGTTTTAATCAGCAAGTCTAGTACCTACCTATCAAAATCCTGGCTGCCATCAGAACGTCTCTGAAACACAGTCCAGCCACCTCCTTCAGACATGTCACAGAACGCAAGGAACTCTCTAGGACTCTGGATTGGTTTTATTCTATAAAATCCATTTTGCTTATGGCCTTCATTGTAGATTTCTGCACAATCTGTTCACACAATGTTAATTGGACACAACGTTTTTAGTCCTGTACTTACTGGCAAAATCAGAAATGAAGTCAATAACAGTAATCAAATCATGTTATGTAGAAGTCACATATGAACCACACTAATAAAATGAAATGTCTCTGTAAACACATTTCTTTGACTTTGGGGTATTTTTTTGTATTTGTATTGCTTTAATGCTTTGCTGGGCTGTACTTATTTTGATATATCTTTGAAATGATATCTTCCCACCATAAAATATTACAATTTTTGTTTCTACTTGACTGGCAAAATAATTCCTGTTTTAAGTGGTGTCACTTTTAATTTACAGCGGTACCATCCACATTAGAATCCTGTTACAACCATAAAATTACATGTAAGATACACAGTAACCTTTTAAAACCAACATACTTCTACCTCCAGAAAGTTTGCATGAGTCCCAAAAACAAAAGTATGGAATCACCAGTGTAAAAAATGGGAATAATTGTGAGGCCTGATTCTCCTATCCCTTCTACCAAATAGGTAAAAAAATATACAGAAGACTATGCCCAAAAAGTGCAGTGTATGTGTAAAATGATACCACTTTGACTTGGGACCATTCACAGTCTGGTCTGCATTGCTGTTGATGAATATAATTTACAACAATAACAAAATTCAGAGCTCATGGAAATATTACAGCAATGTAACCGTATAATCTTATATTTTTTCCTCTAGGAATTAAGAAATGAAAAGAGTTCATTGTTTATATGTAATCTACCATCAGGCAGTCATACAGAAAAGACATATATTTTTCAGCATTTCTGTTTTTACTGGCTAAGGTAGAGCTGCTTAACTTTAAGGAATTCTCTGAGTTGGCTGAACTTCCAGGCCTGGTTTGAACTTTATGAACGATTATATTTCTTTTCAGTGAAAGTGTCAGTAAGATTAGACATAGAAAATAAACACTTTATACTGAAAACAAATAGCTATGCCAGAATTTGGATAAACCCTAATAGAAAACATGATTTAAATAGCAGCTAAGTTGTCTGTATAAAGAATGTGTGATTGGCTTAAAGAAAATAGTTTTTCTTATCCATTAATTTCTTAGCAGGTTAGCAAAACACAAGCATATCTTAATTTTTAGGAGGTGTATATAGTAGCACTATCTGACTCAAATTATCTGGCTCTGTTGATATTAAAATGCTACAGCAGTCTGAGAAAATAATGCAATATGAACAGGGAAGCCATTTTCCAAGCTGGAAAGAAAGTGAAAAAATAATGGGGAAAAAAATAATCAGAAATGGGACCAAATTAGATCTGTTGTTCAAAATAACATTGTAAAAGAATAAATTGAGGCATATGCTAAGAAAGGACAAATACCTTTCAAAGAAATGTGGCTTTAATAATTTTTTCCAGTAACAAATGAGTCAGCCCTAATAATAAAAATAAAGTGATCCAGGATGCTGAGTACATAAATACACAGCTAAAAATTAAAGTCAGATTTACAACTGCTTTTAATTTCATTTTAATGGTCTTTTATTATATTTGATGCCTTGGGATCAAATGTTATATATATTGGTATTTATTCCAGCAGCATAAGCACTACAAGCATATTCAAACAAGGCTGTTAAAGATAATAGTAGTTAATACTTTCTAGTGCTGGACAGCTAGAAACAAACATCATCTAGAAGTCAGACTCCTAAATTTTATTTTCAATCCAACTGTTGTTTTGGATGGTGTTTTATTATATCAAGAGTTTGGGCCTTACTGCAGCTTCTACAAGCCTTCCACTGTAGAATGAGTGGATCACCACCAGAATGCTGGTGAAATTAGAAAAACAACTTTAAAAGCTGTGATGTCATGAGCTGAATCCAACTCAGTGAAAATGTTATTAAAGTGAGATGCAGATGTCATTATGCCAGGTTTATGTGTGTAAATATGGATGTCTCAGGGCCTTTACAGTTGCTTATAACACAGGCAACCATTTGAAAGTATGAATGTGAACTAACCCTATTAGTTCTTTCTGAGATTGTTAGAACTTCTGGCATTAGTCAAAGAATGATGTTTAGAAATCTGTAACTCCTGATTACCATTTTGTAAATGTCTATTATTGCCTTTTATCTGTTGTATTGCTGATATTTAGGCTTCATTTATTATCTAGATTGTTTTTAAATTATGCACTATTAATAAATCAGTAAACTTCTTAAGTCCTGATTTGATTTCTACCATCTGACATTAACAATTTTTCCCTGCACAGCAGGTCCAGGTAAAAGCTGAGCACTGTGTTTTAAACAAACATTCTATGATGAGTTTTTAAAACAATAACTCAGTAGGCCCAATTGTGCTAAAGCTTCCGGGTATCATTACAATGAATAGAAATGAAAGAATAGCTTCATTTCTAACCTGAATACTGTCTTTTTCCTCCCAAGTCAACGACACTCTTTTCATCTTCTCTGTCATTGTACTGAATCTCTCTCTTCTCTAAGAGCTGTATAATTTTTAACTGCTGCCGTTTCACATGATGTTCCAGAAGCCTCACCTGGCCTTGAAGTCGTATCTGCTCTTGAAAACATTTCTGGAAATCCTATAGAGGAAAACATATCTTATTGTAAAATCAACTTTTTTTTTTGGCTGATATTTAACATGTGACACAAGGAGCCAACCAAAAAAACCATAAATAAAATTAAACTTGAATAAAACATTTTGGTCATGGTTTCCCCAAGACACTATCTTGTCTTCCATCTCTGTTGCTAAGCTGTTTAAAATTATTTCGTATGTTACTGCATATAATATATAAAACATACATATTATGAATGCTTTGCAAAGAGACCTTCTCTTTAGTGCTACCAGCTCTAACTGCAAACATGCAGCAGGGACTTTGGGGAAAAACACTATAATACAGGCCCTATCATAAGGCGGCCTAATCTCTATCATCTTCCATGCACTGAGATTTTCTATCCAGTGAAGCCTGCAACTACACTGTGAAGGTGCTAAAGAGTTTTAAAGAAATGCAATCCACATGAATATGTTTTAAATTTCATAGTGCATTTCTTGAATGCTTTTAAATTGCACACTTCTTATGATAAAAATACTAACATTGCCAACATAAATATTAATTTTTAAGCTCATTTTTGGCATGCTAAAATAGCCCCTAAGAAGCTGTGAATATACATGAAAAATAAAAGTTGAAACAAAAGTTAAAGTCAGTGTTGTGCTGTGACTCGTGTACTTAATTTTGCCATGTAGAATGGGTGAGAAATGTGGCAATTCTGATACAGTGTTACCTAGCACTCACTTGGCTCTCAAGAGCTGGAATAGCTGTTCCAAATTCTGACATGCTGAATGCATGATGAACAATAAATAATTGGTTTTAGATTAGAGACTGTGGTAAAATAGACAAAGTGAACAGAACCTGAGCTGGAGAACTTAAATTAAAACAGTCTGTATGGTTTAAAATATGTATCAAATAAATTTGATTTCAGTGCGAGGGAGAAAAGCCTTTGGAAACATGAAGCAGGTTTTGCATCAGTAACGCTGAAATTTTATATGAGCAGAGTCTAGTAGCTTGTAAAAGAGCACAACTAGCACTATAAAGGCAAAATCTCAGGGTGACTTTCTGGAAATCTGACATGTAAGAACAAATTTGCCGTAGTTCTAAATTGGTGCCACCTTATTCATAGGGAAGATTATTTACATGTAGACCTGCAATATTTGTCATCCATATAGAAGACTTGATATCTCAGAACACTGCCCTATCACAGCAAACTATAGGAATGTCTGCAATAGCATTCTGCTGTGCACAGTGAGGTGCCCCTCAGTGGGCTCTGCATACTTTCGTTTGCATCAAGCTCAGGCTTCACCCAGTGTCCATGAACACTTCCAACAAATTGTTCCATTTGTGTGCAATATTTAGTTACACTGAAAAATTGATCATAGGACTGTGCAGAACAATCCTGAAAGCAGCTTCTGCCTTCAATCCAAAATGCACAGTTGTAGCGGTGTGGTTTACATTCTTTTATTTATATGTTAATGGATGTTAATTCGTGGTTCAATCCATGTAATCCCTTTGTTATCAGTTCTTTGGTTGTACCCCTTTTTCTCCTCCCCTCAACCATGTATCCGTTCCCTACTCCCCTCCTCTGGAGACATGCTTGTCACTTCGGGGCCCTTCCCTGCATCTAGAAAGATCCCTAAAGGGTGTCAAGTGATAGGCTGTAGCCAGAGGGGTCCCCCTCCCTCTCCGGGAGATTGGTCCCTAAGGGTGTCCCTTATCCCTCGGGCCACTCCCTAGTTTCCCTGGATTAGTAGGGCGGATCCCCTACTCCCTTCCCCTCGCCCACTTTAGGATAAAAGTTACTGTTCAGGTCTTGTTCGGGGCTCTGCCGAGGTAGAAACCCCGCGGTGAGGAGGTTCCGTCTGGGACCCCAATGAACTCGAGCGGCAGCCCCTCTGCAGAGCCCTCCTTTTCCTCGCCATTGTCGCACACGCACATCAGCACGGCGGTGCCGTGAGTTGGTTGCGCTGAGGAGCCCCCAGGATCAGCCTGGGGTGCGCGGCAGCCGGAGCTGTACCCGCTGCTGCCCAGTGCCAGGGGTAGCCCGCGCTGGCACAGTGGGCACTCCGGGAGGCACAGCGACACACGGTGAAATAAACAAATGGAAAAAACCACATATACACATGTGGCATAACTAGGCAGCCCGTCAGCGACCTGCTGGGGAGGGAAAGGTTCCGCAGCCTGGCTGGGGCTCTCCTGGCGCTGGCGGCGGAGCCCTGCGCCGGCCGAGGCGCTGCCGGGGCGCCATGCACGCTCGGCCACAGGGGGGCGCTGTAAGGCCGGAGGCACCGCCCAGGCACCCTGCTCGGAGGGGCGCGGCAGGCAGTGACCCAGTAACGGCCCCAACGGCCGCTCTTAATAAGAACCTTGGTTTGAAAGGCTTTTTTTTTTTTTTCAGTTGTTGATGGCTATGCGAGATGTCCAGCATATCATCCTTTTTTTAAGCAGGAAACAAGAGAAAAAAGTAATTAAAATATATGGACATACAGAGACAAGGTTGCTACAGTGGCTTAGAGGGATGTTATTTGATTATATGCACTGGTTAATGGGGGACGTGTTGCATTTTACGAATAAAAGATGCACTATTTATTGTGCAGCCTTTCCAGGGTGGTTATCTCAATTGTATCTGCAGCTTCATGCAAACCCTTCACAAAAGCTGAATTTTCTGTTCAGTGGGAATGAATTCAGTGGAAGATTCAGAAGAGGCTTCCTTGACAGGTGTCTGCAAATTGTCAGTCTAGTCCTGTGTGAATACAGAAAATGTCACAGGACTGCAGAGCTTTAGAGAGAGAGAAAGAGATGCACAGGTGGATTGAGAAAGAGTGAGTAAATTTAAAAATTATTGAAAAAATATTTCAATATTAGCTAACCCTGATGAGCTAATGCTAACTATAAAAGAAAAGCTGTCCAGAAAATCCCATGTTCCCAGTAAGACCAAATATTTATTCTAATTATACTAAGTTAAGAGAGAGAAAGAATCCAGCATGCCACAGTTACTGAGAAGGTTAACCTGTATCAGTCTTAACTCAGTCCTCACAACCTTGGAGAGCATGGTAAAATGCAATAGGAGGGACCTGGAAATGGTGGCCCCCATTGCAGGCTGTTGCAATTTCATAGACAAGACTTCAGGTGGGTAACCTCTCTGACATGGGGCAAGATGTGAGCCACAAAGAGCTACCTTCCATTCTGGAAAGAGCAAGGGACAGTGCATTTGAGGATAGGCAGCTACAGGCAGCTACATGTGTTTCTTTCAGGTACAAGAAATGCCTCGATCAGTTCCCCTTTCATAGTGCAAAAAGCCATTCTCCTGCTGTGGTTAAATTATACAGTACAAGTATAGAACTTCTGAAAAAAATATTATCTTACCTTAGAAAAACTCAGTATCTAAATTCAGTATACTTCATATACCACAATAAAAGGTCCTTTTGTTTGAACCAAATTAAACACAAGTTTGCAACAGGCTGTGTCTCTAAATATTATTCTTAAACTTGCATTTAAAATCCATCTTTTGTTATTGCTTACTTAAAAATTATGAATTAATTTATAAAAATTAAAAACTAACTATGAGCTGATTCTCATCTGTTTTACAGGTAATACACTCATGATGGCATGAACAGTGATATATCTACACTACACATAGCAATTTCCTGATTTAAAAGGTTTTAAGACCATAATGCTTAGGAAGTGACAGAAAATTAGAAGTTACAATCAAGACATGACTAGCCATACTGAATAATTAAAGCATAAGTAAAAAAAAAATGCTTGAGCAGAAAAAAAATTTTAAAGCAACCTACATATGAAAAGTACTGTTATCTGATACTTTCTCTTCTCTCCCTGACTTTGGCCTTCTCATTGATGTCTCTCTCTGTCAACTCCAGACAAATCCCATTAGACTTTGCTGCTGAACAGCGAAACCACAGTTCTCATATTTGGAATTCCATGTCTATTTTTTCCATGGGACAATCACAAGATAACTATAACTTCAATTAGATCAATGTGGCTTTTAGATCTTGCATTTACCAGACTGTTCTTTCAATGTGCTGCTACACGTTTTTTCCCAGCATAATCCTTTAAAAACCATTTGAGTTAAACCATTGCACAGCTGTAGTAATAAAGAAGCAAAATGTAAATTAGGGTTCTAAGTCAGGAGCTATAACATATTGTTATTCCATTTGTTAGATATGGACCAAAGTAAACCATTACAATGTTGAAATACTCAACAAAATGTGGATTTTACTGTGGCTGTCTCCAGTGGACAGTAGTGCCCACTGACTGAAACCAGACTGAACACAACCTGTTCTGTCTGTTTCAGTGAAGCAACTCTTTGCACTACACATTGAGAAGTAATTATCTAACAACTGCTGACAGCTCTGCTCTTGGGCACACAGTCCCACATTTAACCAGCTGCTGCAATTAATGTCCACTCGCTTTCATTATTGTGTGAACTGTTTAGCAGCCAGTGACCTGCCGTTAAAATTATTGCTACAAATTAGACTCAGAATACTTCATGAAAACGATAAAAATACAAAATTTTTATCCGTGATGCTATTTCCTATACTTTTTAGAAAATAAATTAGCTCCAAAATATCTCTATATTGAGGTTAGGGTTTTAATGAGATTAAAAGGTGAAAACTTTGAAATGAAGTTCTGAATATTCCAAGTTTTTACACAGAAGGTCAGAAAAAGTCCATAATATTCTAAATTAAAAATAATAATAAAAAATAAGTAAATGCATTTAACTGTGATGCCTCTTTTTCTCAGTAGGCCCCTGCAGAAATTAGTAATATTTTTCTCCACTGAGCAGAAGTAATAACAGTCAGGTGCTTCCCATTCTGCCTCTATAAAGTTACTTATCTGAATGAAAGTTTTCCCTAATGCAATGTAAGCCACAAACAACAGTTGTAAATTCAGCAACCATTTCCACCTAGGCAATTATGAATCAAGAATTCAATCCCTTTAGGTCCCTGCTATTTAGGACCTGAATATAAAACTAGTAAGGGCAGCCTTGACATTCAGTGCAGGGTTGGTGGGGAGACTTGGATTTACTACTGTAGAGGTATTTTAAACTGTGGAGTAATTGCGATTTTATTAGGGTTTTTGTTGGAGAAACAGAATATATAGGAGAGGGTTTGGGGAGCTTGAAGTGAAGGAGATTTGATCATTGTTTCTGAGTGTGAACTGTAATGTAGTTACGTGGAAACAAGCAAGAATATGAAGTTATGGATCTTGTTTGAGAAAAAGTTGTATGGCTAGTGGACAAGGTAGAAAAGGAAAGAAACATTCTGCATACCAGGTGTCAGTGACCAGAAATACCACTGCTACAAGCCACTGCTTTAGGAGTTCCTGCACTTTGTCTTTCTGTAAGTGTGCTGCTCAAAACTACAGGTGTTATTCTGAGTTAGCATCACCCATGAATAGTAGTATAACCACCTTGTGTGCCTTCTTTACAATGTGCCTCCACGCATCATATAGTATCTGCCTTAGGAAAGATATATTGTCTCCTCTTTCATATCAGATCCAGTCACAAACTGACTGGATTTCTTTCTTTGGTGCCATTGCCTGGTGATTTGTTTTCCATAGTAAATTCCTGCGTTTGTTTCCTCTTTCCTTAATGGAAATTTGTCCCCACTGAACACCATTTAAAGATATTTCCTCATTCTTTCATTTTTTAATGAATTCTAATCTTTTTCTTTAAAGGTTCTGCCATCACATGTAGAGATAGTGAGCACTATAGAGAAGATGTGCATTGTGAGCACTATGGAGGTAAGGTATGCAGTATTTAGAAGAAACTCTATAGAATAATTTAATTATTAGAACTTACAGAGTTGCCAGTGACATCCATCAAGCTAGCTGCAAGGAGAAATTCAATCACTATCAAAATCTTCATTTTGGAAGCTGTGAAGTAGAGGAACAAGGGAAACACTAGTTAACTTAAACATAAAAACTAAAGTTTGCACTTGACATCTTAAATCTTACTCAAAAGTCTATTTAACCTGTAATTCTTTTCTTGCCAATTGTAAATATTATGCACATGCAGGATTCATTACAAATGTCTAAAATACTCTGATAAAATATAACTCAAAAAACCAGGAAAATGAGTATTTATCCATATAGGCCACTTTGTATTAGAGCTCTCTGTGTATTTTAGGACAGCTATTCAACATTCAAACTCATACATTTTATTTTTAAGACAAAAGCAAAAACATTTTAAACAAGTTGAAAAACAGGGAAATATTCCTTGTTGGTCCCTTAAATTTGTGAGAAACCTCCCTGTCATACACAAGTAATTAAAATATCTGAATTGGCCTAGTTGTCCTTGATCTAAAGATTTGTGCTAATTTTGTGCACCAGAAAATGATCAAGATAATTTAACTGTCATAGAGTAATTAGAAGCAAAAATCCAAAATAGTTATCAGCTTTTATTCTAATAAAAGGATTAACAAGGATGACATTTTTAAACTGATAGCTACGGATACTTTGTACTATATGACCCATGGCATTTTAAACCCCATTTTTTCATATGAAGATTATTTTATAGGCCAAACCAATTACCACTGTATCTCATTGCCTTGCAAATGTTAGCTGATAGAACTTCAAAATTGTTTTGTAAGACAGACCTGTGCTTTTCACAGAGGAGAAACCAACGGCCCCAATCAGTAAAATACTGACATAGTTATATATATATAAGCTATTCTGAATTAATTGCTTAAACTTCTGCAAGCTATCAACTGAGGAATCTTTTCTTTCGTGACTACAAATATTTTCATTTAGCATATGCTAACATCTAATTAAACCGTAATATGTGTTTACTCTGCTTTTCCTACCATAGAGTTATTAAGGAAAAGATCTCTAAGATCATCGAGTTGAACCATTAACTTAATACTGACAGGTTCACCTCTAAAGCATGTTTCTAAGCATCACATATACATTTTTTTAATGCTTTCAGGGATGGTGACATGTTAAAGCATTTATGGTTAGACAAAGTGTAAGACTTATAATAAAGATTAATGATTCAGTACCAGCATGTGTTTATTGAAACACCAACTTTACGAAAATTTCCACTCGTGTTTCTACAGGAATTAATATAAAACATGAATGGAACTTTGACAGACTCTGCTTTTTACAGTACAAAGATAAGCAAGGTGCTTATGAGAAGTATGTTTTTAAGTTCGTGAAAAATTGACAAGTCCAACTGTGTTTTCACCAATTCCTGAAAATTTCATGCAAGACCAGAAGTTACAGCCCAGACAAATCTCAGATTTCAACACTTGCCTGTAAATACTTATGATGCATTTTAAAATTACACTTATACAAGTAAGTAACATTGGTTTGGTGTTTGTTTGGGGTTTTTTTTTACTTCTGAGGTTTGCTGATTTGAAAGCATCATATCTGAAAGCATGGAGTTTTGAGACCTAAGTGTATCTGTATAAAGCTCATCTCACTTCTTGTGCAGGACTGACACAGACACAAAGCATTGAGGGCACTCTGTACCCACTGACCCATGTTACAGCAGCTCAGAAGTCTTTTTAAGCATTTTGGACATACATCTATCATTCAGCTGCAAAGCACTATACTAAGCTGTTGTCTATCTCTGAAGATTCCAAAGGCATCTATTAAAAATTACCTATAAAATGTTTATGGAGTGAAAAATGTGAACTGAAAATCTTAGGCTAAGTTATTTCTAATGCCATAAACTTTCTGAATTAAAAAATCTAAGTTGTTCTTCATGCTAACCAAATAAATGTTATACTATTTGAATTAGAAACTTTACTAGAATTCAGAACAAGAAGTTCTGATTTTGTTTGAAGAGGTAAATCCTATGAACTACAGGCTTAAAAAATGGGTGATGATGGTGTGTATGTGAGGAATCTGCAAGAATGGCCTGGCAATGAATTAGTTATTTAAATGTCAGAGGTTTCTGCCATGATAAAACATGGTATATAAAACCTGAAAAAACATGATAAAAACACTTTGGCCTTGCAACATTGGCAATTATAGATATTACAGCCACTTCTGTTTTGAAAGCAGCTGTTGCCATCTGTTGGGATGACACTGTCTGTGACAGTAGTGACCAAAGAGTACATCAGCTATCTGGACAGCCTGCAAATGATCTGTCTCTGCTAACTGCTGTCCTGACTCCTTGCATACTTTAAATATGTTTTCTAAGAGAGAAGGGGCTCTGTTTTCTTCATGGAAGATTCATATTTCATATACTCTACTTCATCCCTGTTATTTTACTTATGAAACCACAGAATCCTCTCTCTCATTAATCTTAGTATTTCAACTGCTCTATCATGATTTCACTGACTGTGAATGCCTGTATATCACAATCAATCTTTTAAAAAGCCCAGTCTTAAATTGATTGCACAACTTCCCAACTACAGTATTCTTATTTTTAAAAAAGGACTGTCAAGTAAATCTTGCATACTGTTCAGAGAAATTTATCTTAGCAAAAAA
>WBMY01018383.1:467085-480456 GCA_013397315.1 Donacobius atricapilla | reverse complement strand
AAAAAAAATAGAAGACTATGAGGCACAATCAAGGCAGGTAAGTCCCTTACAGCATGTATGAGCTGCTATGAGCAAGCTGCACAAAAAGAATGAATAGCTGAGGAGTGTAGAGTGTATGCAGTTGGTTTAGTTGGTCATCTTTAGATGAAGTCACCTTTCTATTTAAGGATGCCTCTTCCTATAGAATGTTCCTCTTCTGGGAAACTTCATAAGGGTTGCACTTGGGAGACAGCTTAGCATGTCAGCCTTAGTGCTGAATTAAAACATGCTCAAAAGACATATAATAAAATATACTAATATAATAATAGTCTCATACATTCTAAATTTGATGATTTAAATAAATCGGTGAAGATATTTTAATCCTGGAGTTTCATTTTCAAGAAAGCAAGCTGGACAGTAAACTCAAGATGGAGTATTGATCCTGTAGCAGTATTGATCCTGTAGCCATTCAAAATATAAGCTTGCTATGAATGTAAGACAAGAGGCTTATAAACAGGGAGAATGTGAGAGCTCCATTTGGCAGATCTACTAGTCAGAAACAGGGAAGACTGAAACAGAGAGGACACAGGGTAAAAAAACCCACAGAGGGACCTCTAGTAAGGCAGGGGAAACCAAAATATTTGTGCTGCTGCCCTCCAAAAAAGGAGAGAAGGTCAAAAAGACTAGGAAAAGACCTGAAAACTCCAATTCTGTAAGGAAATGGGTGACTTAAAAGCATTTCTCTGCTTCTGTCACTGCCCAGCAGGTAGACCCAGACGAGACAGAGGACAATCAGCAGTGCTGGTCCTGGACCTTGCACCTTTAGGCCAGTTTCTCAGCAGTCATAAACTCCTGTAGTTGGTCTGTCTCACAGTTGCAGTGACATGAGATTCACTGAGTGGTCAACCTTACAGTGACAAGAAAAGTGGCAAATACGATCAAGCCCCTTACATATTCAAAACCCTTTGATGTACTACCTAAATCAGGTTCAGACATGGAAATAACTGGGGTGACTTTTTACTTAGTTACCCACATTCTAAAAAATGTTTCAATAGAGGTTGTATTAGTAACAGTCCTCTGAAGATGCACATCCATGGTCTTCAGTAACATGGAAACCTAAATTTCTGTTCAAGGGAAGCTTAACACCTTGGTTGAGGAAGGCTCCTCAGTCAGTTTCTTAAACTAATTTTTTCAGTCCTTTAAACATTTACCCTTGTTATATAGCTATTTTCTGACAATACACAATTGAATGAGATCCCTCCCTGAAAAAAAACTGCAAAAAATTACTAATTTTAATCTCAGATGAACCCAAAGTGTTAATAAGTGTTAACTTAAGCCAGAGTGACTTCCAGGACTTTCCTAATAACACCTGTGTTGATTTAACAAAAAAAATCCCCACAAAAAAAACACCCACCAAAAAAAACCCCAACAACCCCCCCAAAAAACAAACAAAAACACACCACAAATTTGTGCAGGGGATATCCCTTTCCAGGAAAATCTTAATATCAGACAGTAGACATGTGGATTAATTATCACACTTCATGCTAGAGTGAGAAAAACTTGGTGTCATATTTTCAAGTTGAAACACAAGCCCTTAATAGTTAGCTGGGAAAAAAAAAAAAATCACCTTCTGTTTTAAAGAAAATAAATTTAAGCAGAATTCTTGTGAAATCTTTAATTTTTATCCCAGGAGTTACTCATTTACTGTTCCAAGATTACACCTGGAATATGCATTGTACAGTTGGGCAGAAATTTTTTTCCAAAGCTATGCAATCAAAATTCTCGAAAGACATCTTTTTTCTTCTCTGTGCCTAGGCTTTCTTTAAAGGATACACACAGAGTCAATCTTATATTCAAATTCCCCCTGAATCGGATGTTTTTTCCAAGTCTTTAAGTAACAAACTACTAAATAGATTTGATGGCATTAAAGAAGTTCTGTCCTATGAAAAGTTTGAACCATTAGAATGTTCTTATGTTTTTTGAATTTAAGAGACAGCAAACTAGATGGAATACAGATGCCTGTTTCTGTTGGCACAGTGTCAATAAGATTTGCTTTGCTAATAAAGACAATAATAGTAAAAAAGAATCTGCCAAAAGGATAGAAAATTACTGCAAAGTTTTTTGTTTGCTTTCTTAAAATTCAAATGATTAAACTCATGCACAGATTTTGCTTTGTTTAAATGTGGTGGTGTTAAAAAAATTGCCCTGTTTTCCTCATCTGAAAAATAATTCAAGATTTGATTTACTTTTAGGTTCTAAAAGCAGCCTTGTTCATATAGCCTAGTAATACAAATTTAGAAACTGCAGACTCAAATACTGGGTTTATTAACCTAGAAATGCAGGAAAATAGCTAGATTCTGGTAAAACATTCATGCATCATTATCAACACTGCACCAGTTATACGGCCTTCACAAACGAATTACTTTTAAACCATTTCTATAGAAATTAGCCAAACATCTTCCTTCTTCCCTCATAGGTACCTTAAATGTTTACCTTTAACTTCTGGACAGAACTCAAAGTTGTTAAATCTTCTTAAGCTGATGCAAATAATTCCAGAGCCCTTCCCAAGCTGTGACTGTTTTTGCTATTAAATTCTGCAGAGTTGAGGCTTACATCTGCTATGAGTCACCAGGCTGGAATGCTGCTGAGAAGTTGCAGTTATCAAGACTAAGTTGCAACATAAGAAGGAGATGACGATAATTCTGTGCCTAACACAACACTTCTGAAACAAAAATAAACCCAAAATAACAAAGGATCATCTATTCCCTTTCACTGTCGTGATTCAGGAAATTGCTTTCTGTATCAAACTCAGCTTTATACTCCAGTCCTTTTCATAGTTACAACCTAAATCTCTTAGGCTTCAGAAGGACACAGAGAGCATAACACTCCGTGGATTTAAGAAAAAAAGCCAATAATCACTCAGACTAGATATTACATGTCAGAAGTGTAACAAAAAAAAAGAAATATGCTAAATAAAACCTAAGCCAAAGTAATAAACATAGTACAGATAAAGCTGAAGGGAACAAGAAAAATGTACCAAAAAAATCTTGTCTGATGTGTTTTTTAGTCAAGGCACTGAGAAGCACAGCATCTCAGTGACTTCATTAGACAAAATCATTTTCTACACAAGCTTTTTTAGAGCCAGATGAATACAACAAAGAATGTTTTAAAATACAATCTGCTTTGAGTGTTTGCCCTTCTTCTATGCTGGCTCTTCCCAAATTGTTCAATAAATGAGTATGCTTAAAGGAATGTGCTGGAAGAAAAGACATCTTAAGGAGATACAGAACAAAGGCAATAAAATGAGCTTTACTTTCCACAATACAAATACAGAGTCATAGAATGCCCTGGGTTGGAAGGGACCGTAAAGGTTACCTAGTTCCAAATCCCCTGCTGTGGGCAGGGACACCCTCCACTAGACCAGGTTGCTCAAAGTCACATCCAGCCTGGCCTCAAACACTCCCAGGGATGCAGCATCTATAATTTTTCTGTTCCACCACCCTCATGGTAAAGAATTTCTTTTTAATATCTGATCTAAACCTCTCTCTCGCAGTTTAAAGTCCCTCCCCCTTGTCCTGTCACTACATGCCCTTATAAGTGGTGTCTCTCTCCTTTTTTTTTCAGAATCATAGAATGTTCTGCATTGGAAGGGACCCACAAGGATCATTGAGGCCAGCTCTTAAGTGAATGGCCCATACAGGGATCCACCTGCAACCACGGTATTATTGGCACCCACACTCAGACCAACTGAGCTAATCTCAGGGTCTTGTATTGCTCTTCATCTACCTCCTATTGAAGGCTAATACTGGTTGCAAACTTCATCAGAATAACTTCTGGTGCATGACTTGGAATCTGGCAGTAATTCTCTTCACTCATTACATTACATCCACTAATTAAATTCATATTCTGAATTTCAAATCCTTATTAATTACAGTAAATTACTCCTGAGGAACCTACAGTAAGAATCATTCAAAAATTCAAAATCATTCAGCAAATAATTGTTACTGAGAATCTTACTACGACTAATGACTGTTTCAAGGAGGGGCATACCTTTTCATAGTGTGACTCCTAAACAATAGTTACTCAGTGGGTGGGCTCTGAATTTAGAAAGTGGAAAAAAGGCCTGGCATTTTAAAGTTGGATTTATTAACAATAAATAAATTAAACTAAAGAAAGAAAATAAAGTAAGCTATTGAGGGTTATAAGTAGATCGCCCATCACTCGAAGGCTTTAAACAAAGACTAGATGGCTAAAAAACATGACTGTGGTTCAGTTAAACAAGAATATAATGTCAAGTCAATATGCAGTGTCAAGTCAGAGATTTGTATTATTCAAGAAGTCTATATGCTACCCATCATCAGAATGGTTTTGTAAAAATAAACATACAAACCCCAAGATTTTCAAAGAATATACAAATGGAAGTCATATAAGCACAAAATGAAGAGAGAAATGTCCTTTTAGACCTGTTGAACACATTCAATACTGAAAACTGGTAAATGTGAGAGACTGGAGGAGATGGCTGGCTCAAAACATTTCAGGCTCGTGTGTGGGGAAAGGGGCAGACCAAGTCTTTCCCTGGCAAGGCAACACTGCTCCACACACCCCATTGCTGGGGCTGTATCCCAGCCCCCACAGGGGCTGCCAGTCCCTGGCACACCAGAGGCCATGCTCCACACCCTGCCCCTGGAGCCCCTAACCCAGCTCCTGAGTGGCTACCAGTTCAGAAGTCCCACCTGGGGAAAGGGCCAAGGAAAGCCAAAATGTACCTAAGCCAGAGCACTAGGCATGCATATTGTCTTGACCCCACCTCCCCTGAGTTTTGATCAGCTGAAACATGGCTGGAACCAGCAGTAGTAGCTATTTTTGTTCTTTTCTGTATCTTTTCTCCCTTTTTCTTTTTTCTTCCCCTAATTCCCTCTTCTCAAAATTTGAGTAACTTAAAATTGGGTGGGTTGGAGTTTGCTTGGTTGAATGGGCTTAGAGTTTGCTAAGTTACTGCTTTGTGAAATGCTTTAGGTTGACTCAATGTTGTTTTCAAGTGTTCCCAAAGTTTCCTGGTTTTCTGAAGTTTGACAGTGAAGTTTCTGTTGTTCTCACCTCTTGAAGAATATCTTGCTGATACTGTCTGCCACACATCTGACTCAGGGTATGTAAAAGAATCTCTGCCCCTTTTAGGAAATTCACTGAGTGAGATCTGAGGATCTACAATGTCAGAGACCTTAATGTGGCCAGTAAATACTGGATATTCACACAGATATTCAGATTTGCTGTTTTTTGAAGAGTTTGCACAAAGTGAAGGAAAACATTGCAAGGATCATTATTAACCCTTCTATCATTTTTTCAGAGAGTATATATAAAGGATAAAATGCTGCTTTTCACTTCTACTAAATCAAGATATTTAGACTTCCTCCATACAAGGTAAAAACATTCAGTTGTATTATATCCACTGTATACATTTTTTTGGATGTTTAAAAGAAAAAGCACAAGAAATCAGTGATCTTTCTTCATATTATATAGCCCTTGCAGCTGAGTACCTCTCCAGGTATTTTAATCTGGGAGAAGTTTAACAATTTAGGGCAATCCCAGACATGAATACCAGCTGGTGATGGGTGGATTGAGAGCAGATCTTAAGATATGGGTTTAGTGGATGAAAAACTAAATATGAGCCAGCAACAAGTGCTTGCAGCTCAGAAAACAAACTGAATCCCAAGCTGCATCAAGAGACACACAGCTGGAAGGTCAAGGGAGGTGATTCTGCCCCTCTACTCCAATTCTCTGCATTGTGGAATGTGAAAGACAAAATAGAGAATGTGTAATGTATTTCATTCTAGGATTGGCTGAGATTATATATCTGAAAACATGCATCAAACACTGTACATCCACCATAATGAAATGGTCTTTCACATATGCTAAATGGTTACAATAATAAATTAAAAATACTTTGAAATGGAATACGATGTTTGGTTTCATAACTTAGATGCTAGGCTTTTTTTTTTTTTCTGAGGAGTAAAAGCAAGTAAACAAACAAACCAAACAACTCCAAAACCTATTCTGACCAGTTCTATCAAAATCATGATATCTGAGTAAATTTAACTTTGGGGTTATTTTTAATATGAAATAGTAATGATATAGGTACTCCCATGCCAATATTTTGTTTCTGAAACAGAACAAGCTGAAATAAAAGAGAAGCCAAACTCAGTGTTATGACTAAAAACCTCTGCATGTTAATGTTTTTAAAGGCAGCCTTCTTTCCAAAAGTGTATATTTTTTAATAGACTAACTTAAGAATTGCATGTTGTTTTTGCAAGGAAATCCAGGTAAGTAGTTATCATAATTTATGATGTGCCCATTTACCAGATGCTATTATATCTTCCCTTTTTAAGTGTATTCTACAAATAAAAGCATTGTGTATGAGATTCTTACATATAATGCTGTGGAAGTTTGCACAGCTGATGGATGTTAAATGCCTTCCTACAGCAGGCTACCGATGAAAGTGAGTACAATTCTACCTACTTAAGTGGAGTTACTTTAGATTGTTGAACAGTTCAATTCTATTTACATAAGAGATGATCCACATATCCAAGATAATAAAATGATAAAAAAGTACAATGGATTTAATCAACAGTTTAGACTGCTGTAAAAATTTTATCCACTAAGGTTTTAAAAGTTAAATATAGTTATTAGCTCTCAATATTTTATGTTTCTTTGGAGACACCTAACAAAAACCAGGCCCTATCACACTTACTTCTGCATGAATAGATTCTGTGGATTTCTTCTTATTAAAGCAATTTGGAATTTCAGTATTCCTTTGGAATTAACTATATCAGTTTAACTGAATCCTACTTAGTCAAGTGACAGCAACTTTCTTTTGTGTACTATCTCATTTATATACAAGAATCTTGTACCAGAGTATTAGAACAGCTACAAAACAAGATCAGATTTAAAATTACATGTTCTTGGCAGTACAAATCCCTGAAGTTCATGAGATGTTGATGACTGACCTCTTTGAGGGAATTCCATTTATTCACAGGGAAGTAGATGAAGAAGTTCTGTTGTAGCAAACACAACAGGAATCAACAGAATAACGCAGGATCATTATCCACTATTCCAATTCCCCACTTAGTTACTAAAATTTGCTGAAGGTTACTGAATTTTTGTCTCGGTCTGGGACATTGTTGCCTTCGTCCTGTATTTCAGCTTCTGCTTCTTTCATTGTATTGATTATTAGTAATATTTTACTTTTTCAATGTCAGATGAGTCAGAGTACTACAAGCTGCTACTTTGCTTACTTTTGGACAAATAAGAAGCTTCACAAAATTGATGTGAATTTTTTCATTTCTTAGCATGCTGTCTTCAAAATGCTTGTCACAGTCCTAATGGAAGCAGTGGTAGAAATACAGCAACCCATCTATAAACTTATGAAGATTTTGCCATATTTATATATTCACCAAACATATTGCACATCGTGACCAGGGCCTATTACTGCAACTTGTGTATGTGTTCTCTAGAGTATGTGATCTCTAAGTTACATAATCACATGATCAATTTGAAATGTTACATAAATAAATGCAATTACCCATGAGACTAAGAGATAAGCAGAAAAGAACTTACCTATTCTGAAGAAACAGAATGAAGGCACCTTATTTTTTGATGTAAGGATAAAATACACAACACCCTCCCCCCCAATTTTTAAATATTTCGCCTCATTTTTGTGCAGTGTTCTAATAAATAGGTGCATAATTTAGTAATTTAATTATCTGTCAATTCAGAGATATAATACAGAAATTAGCAACAAATCATTATCATGGATAATAAGACCAATAAATTCAACACATTTGATAAAACAGACATTATTTTATCACACACCAAATACAGGGAAAAATTCCCAGTTCTTATTAGAAATACAAAATAAGCAGTCCCTCCCATCTTTTTCTATAGGCAGTAGCAAGACAGGTAACTAGCATAGATGGAACACATCAGAGAGTTGAAGACCTAACATAGAAAAACAGTGGACTCAGAGAAAGCCCAGATTAATTCTAAAAAATCAAATTATCATAGTAAGTTCCATTGCTGGTGTTTGTCTTCTATTCATCACCCTCAAAATAATAACAAACACGAATTAGACTATGTTGTGAGGAAATGCATCTGCCAAAGTGACTTGCTCAAGATCTTAGTGTGAGTGCCAAGAAAAGAACATGGCTCATAATCTTCTGCCTTATTTAGAAGAACAGCTTACATGTCCTGCCTTCCCCTGCCTTCTTTACACAGGAACCTTCCTGTTGCCCTCAGTTCTCCTTTTGCCCTCTTCAAAGACATCTTTCTCCTATATTCTACTTTTTGAAAAATATGGAATGTCTTTGGAAAGGTGCACTGACTAATCCCTCTTCCCACTATCAATTTAGCGCTGCTGTCCATCTGCACCAGCCCTAATCAACAGTACAATTGGAACCACATAGCACCAAGTCTTTACCACAGAAAAAGAAAGGAACAAGGAAAGTAATTTAATTAGGAATGTGGCAGAAATATTTAGATTAAAAAGTTATTGAAAACCTTTCAAAATTACTCTGATTTAAATCCTTGCATGTATATAAGTATGTGTGTATATAGTCATTGGACATGCAAAGCCATCATACTTGGCTACTTCTATACTTGCAAAACCAGTATCACAAATCAAGTATCTATTTCAAAAGCGTTATTGCCAGAGGATAAAATGCAGAACATCATAAAATTAATCAACTCTGTACCGCTACAGTGAAACTCCTTATAAAAACTTTTTTTATTAGAAGTCAGCACAATTCATTATGAACAAAAGGCCACATAATTATTTGGAATTTTTTATTTTTGTGGATTGGATGTTCACTAGCAAACTGCTAAGCGGCTGTAAAATGACCCACAATTTCAGCAGATTTGTTCCCATTTAATGAAATATAAACACATATGAAAAAAATATTAGGTGACTTTGAAGAATTCACTATAGCATATATATGCTAACAATTTTAATGCCAGTAAGTCCTCAACATAACTGAGGCCATACAGTGTAGAGAAAGCGCTTACTTATGAATATACAGGAGTGACTCAGATCCATTACAGATTGCCAGTTACAAAGCAAAACAATTGGAAGAATCTACAATCTTTTCCTCTTAGAATTTTAATTTGCAAATGAAAATTCTCAGTTCTGATCATTTCTCTATGTGTGGTGGGATTGCTTATTTCTTTCATATTCTTGCTCTTTGAATGAATTCAGAGATAAAAATTTATGTCATATTTTTAAGCTGTATTATAATTCTCTCTTTTTCCTGCTCACTTTTTAATTTACTTATTGGTTCAATGTAGCACATATTTATGTTGCGACTCTAGAAATCAAATAATGTGGAATTGGCTAGACAATATTGTCATATAAAATAACCACCCAAGATACTGTGAATTAAATCTTGTTTCTACTCATTTTTTCTGAATAACCTGCAGATACACCTACTTAAGTCAAATCTATCATTTCAGAACAACTGAAGTATTTTGTTTCTTCTTGGATTATCTTTGTTGGCCAAGGAATAAACTGAAAATGCTAATGGCTACAAATAGGAAAGAAAAAGAAAAAGAAAAAGAAAAAGAAAAAGAAAAAGAAAAAGAAAAAGAAAAAGAAAAAGAAAAAGAGAGGAAGAGGAAGAGGAATAGGAAAGGAAGAGGAAGAGGAAGAGGAAAGGAAAGGAAAGGAAAGGAAAGGAAAGGAAAGGAAAGGAAAGGAAAGGAAAGGAAAGGAAAGGAAAGGAAAGGAAAGGAAAGGAAAGGAAATTAGACTGTAATTAAGAGTAAAATGTATCAAATATAATGTTAAATTAAACAACATGGAGGTACATCAAAATTAAACCCCATATTTGTATGCTGCTTGTGAAATTTTCTTTAATTTCTAAAGAGTGAAATAATACTCATAACCTTGCCAACTTCTGTGCTATATAGACCTATTTTAAAATAGTTTTAAAAATAGGTTTTAATGAAGTCTGACTTCAAAGACGGCACTGAGAAAAATGTGGTCTTAGGGCTTCTAGGCATGACAGCATTGGTGATCCCAATGTGTTCTGGTTGTGTGAAATAAGTCTGTCTAATAAAACAAAACTGGTGATATCTTGTGGGTCCATCCATCACTTTATCTCTTGGTCTGACTCCAGTCACTAATATTTTACTAGAATGTAACACCTGGAGTACATGTAACAGCAAATGTTACAGATTGGTGAGATAATAGCAGTACCAAGATAATTGCTTTCTGCACCCTTAAGGATGTGGAAAAAGTTTACAATGGGGATGCCCTCCATTCTTCATCTGAGATTTTTCCTGGGATCTAAGTTAGCTAATACCTATCTTCCAATTATTCCTCTTTCCTTTATTGTTTCTGATTACTGTTTTGCTTGAGTGGATCATCAAAAATGGTTTCCTTTATGTCCTAGTTTTTTCACTAGTATTAAGTTGGTGAATCTTGACCAACCTAAAGCTTGGCTTTGAGATTTTAATGCCAGTGCCTGTCCCCTTACACCTGCTTAACTTACTATCAGACCTCATAGGGATAAGTGGACACTTCATCTTCCTGCATAAATCAATCTGAAACTCTTTGTTAATGCCTTAAAAGATCTTTCCAATCTAAAGTTATGCAAAGAAAGAAAAAATACCTTTAGCTTGGTAGTCAGTGTGGAACCATATTATGGTATACTGATAATTTTTGGAAAGTTTAAATATTGCAGCAAAAACAGCTTTGTCATAAAATCAGGAAAAAATGGACAACTACTGCTTGAACCAGATGCTCAATTAATTATTGTATTTGTTTCAGGGCCTTTCAAAATCTCTCTCCCTACATGTTTCTCACATCTCCTCTGTCTAAGTAAAACATTAATCTTTCACTTCTTCTTGTCTCCAGTCCTTACATGCTTGTATTTTGTTTGCTTTCTTTCACTTTGGAACAATAAAGTAAAATTAACAAGATACAGCCATCAGTTGGAAAGGAAAGTAAGGAAAATATAATTACGTCTCTGACATGGCTTTGAATCCTAATTAAATTGGGCTATCTCAAAGATAATTAATTCCGTTTCTGTGATGATGCACTCACTAGCATGTCTGCTGAGGGAAGTGCTTGCAACAGAGATCTTTGTAGGGGGGTTTAGTTGCTGTCTGTCTAGAAGCTCATTCGCATTGATATAGGGCCTCCCCCCCAAATATTTATTTTATTTAATTAACAAGACATTCTTTAAGCCATATGAGTTTGCCTCATAATCATTCCCAAATCCTGACATGTTATTTTACAACAGTAGTGGAGAACCACCTACTGGAAATAATGCTTCTTGCAGTGCAATCCATGATTCCTTCGTGCCTGTTGTATCTTTTCAAACTCTCCATCCTAAATGAAAAATGGCTCTGAGAAGCAATTTCTATACTAAACAAACAAAAAGAAAAAAATCCCCACACAAACAAGTTTGCAGCCAATTCCAGAATAGGGGCAGAAAATAAGAAGAGAAAAATCATCCTCCAAATGTCAAGCAGGAATCAGAGCAATGATGCTATAAGCTCATACTGTGCCAAGGAAAAGAGGCAGTTATGACATATACGGGACTACACTAAAATACTCCATTGTTACCAAAACATGCTAAACTCAATTTGATTTTTTTTTCCCCTGAACAAATTATTACTTTTTAATGTAAGTTTGTTTGTTTGTTGGTTTGTTTTCCCCTGCAGGAAACAATAGGAATGAGGGAGCTATATTTCAAGAATAAGGCACAGCAAAAAAAAAAATAGTCATTGTACTAAGGGCGGTATTTTCTCTTAAGTTCTGCCTCCACCTACCATGCTGTGGGAGATTTGTCACTGCAACAATAGAAAGCATCTTGTCAACAGCCAATATCATGATGAATATCCAGACATGATACCTGAGTTCAGAAAAATAGGGCATTAGTTAAAAATATAATAAAAATGCTGATAAACTAATTTCTTTATTAACTGCAGAATTGCAGTAGAGGTTGATAATATATATTCATCACACAGAGAGCTTCTATCAAACTGTTGAAGATTGTTTTCAAAGTGATTTGATTTGCGGCTACTCAGTCAAGTAGCTCATGGTAGAAATGGGAGAAAGATTCTGCTCTAATAGGCAGTCTTACGTACACCTCTTCCACTCCCTCAGTATTGTCCAGACTATTTCTTTGATATGGGGGAATGTGCTAGAGATAAAAAATTACTTTTATTGGAACATCTTTATTTTGACACTTTTCCAATTATTTAGTTCCTTCTCTAGATTACAGCTAAATTATTAGGTCATTGAAAAGGATTCATGTATCTGTTTTTTCTTTCTTTAGCAAAATACATTAGTATAAGTCCTAATATGGGAGAGATGGGGACTAACTACATGTTGTACCAGTAGAATGTTTCTCTAGCAGGATCAATTATGAGGCCTATGTGAATGCTAAATGTCTTTGCTTTAGAAACTCAGCCTAATGTAAATGCTGAAAATGCTGGGTTTTTCCATTTTGACCAAGGACCATCCCCCCCCATATGAAGATCATAGAATTGTTTGCAGCTTCACTGAAACAGAAATCCTCAGTGTGTTATCCAAGTCCAGTCCCCGGACGCAGTAACAGCATCCTCGTGAGGGGAAGAGGAGTGGCAGGCACTGATCACCCTGTGGTGGCCAGTGACTGGACCCGAGGGAATGGCCTGAAGTTGTGTCAGGGGAGTTTTAGGTTGGTTATTAGGAAAAGTGATTTATCCAGAGGGTGGTTGGGCACTGGAACAGGGTCCCCAGGGAAGTGGTCACAGCACCAAGCCTGACACAGCTCAAGAAGCGTTTGGACAATGCTCCCAGGTAAATGGGGTGACTCTTGGGGTGTCCTGCGCTGGGCCAGAGTTAGATCTTAAAGGGTCACTTCCTACTCAGCATATTCTATGATTCTAATAAAAACTTTGGTTAAATACCAAGCACAGCACACAAGCTTTTAAGCACAACTATTGTTTTTTAAATGCCAAACACCTGTATTTGTATTTTTTTCCTCCAAAGGAAAGTATAAAGAACCTGGACGCGTAAACTCCCATGCCACAAATCAAGGAGCAAAACACGCTAAAAGCTGACAGGAACAGAGTACTCGATACTGCTCCAAACGAGGGCAAGAGATGATCCTTGTTCACGCTTAGGGTTTTGAAGTGATTTTACTTGTCTTCCAATCAGGCATTGGAAGCATTTATAGAGTTCATCGCCGTTTTCGTATTTTATTTTGTAAGAAAAACAGGCCAGGCGATTCCCCGCCGGCCGCACAACTGCGGTGGACGCGCCTCAGTCCCGTCACGGTGCCCTGAGTGCAAAACTACCACTCCCAGGAGGCACCGCCCCCGCCCCCCGCGCAGTGCACTCTGGGAGTTGGA